>KI628613.1:0-82353 GCA_000503235.1 Sclerotinia borealis F-4128 | reverse complement strand
TTCCTTCCCTTCCCCATCCAACCCAACCCAACCCAACACAGCTAACCTCCCTCCCCTCCCCTCTCCCCAGTCTGCCCCTCCTGCAGCAACATCCTCACCGTCTCCATAACCCCACACTCCTCAACCCCCGCCCCCACCACCAACACCACCAACACCTCCTCGTCCCACACCCCCGGCACCATCAGTGATCTCACGGGCGCCAACCGGCTCGAATGCCTCACCTGTCCCTACCAATACATACTCACGCGCAGCATCTACGACCGCAAAACCTTTGTGCGCGAGGAGAAAGAGGATGTGTTTGGAGGCAAGGATGCCTGGGCCAATGCCGATACCTATCCGAAACAGTGTGCGAATAGTGAGTGTGATGGCATGGTGGCCGCGGCCCGCTTTGTGCAGATTAGGAGTGCGGATGAGCCGATGACGGGGTTTTATCGGGTGAGTTTTTTTTCTCTTTCTTCTTGGGTTTTGGTTTTGGGGTTGTTGGCCCGGGAGAGGGGATGGGGATGGGGATAACATTGGGGGTGAGATTCTGTGTGAGGATGTAGGCTGATGATTTATGTGCAGTGTATGGCTTGTGCGAATCAATGGAGAGAGAATTAGTTGAATGGGGGCTGATTTGCGAAATGGTCACTATTACAAAATCAAGGGAGATGGGTGTGGGAAGCATGTTGTGTTCGCGGCTGTGTAGGATTTGTCATGGAGATTGTGTTGGACAATTTGAGAGCAAAAGTGCTGAGAGCACACGGCGTAAGACGTTTGGCTGGGTTTTGCAACAAGGCGCAATGGGTCAAAATACCTTGTGGGCAAAGTAATCTTCATATGGATGTAGATAGCATATCAAAATAGGCGTCCAATTCTTAATGAAAAGAAAATTCATAATACGTTTCTTACTTCTCGACCAAACTCCTCTTTGTTGTAACCGACTATTGCATATCTCAAACCCAGAACTCCTGGTAATTTTCCAACCACGTTTTCCCCGAATATCAGAAAACCGAGCTTACTCCGTTGCTCCAAATTCATGAGTAACCAACCCATTCCCCTCCCCCATCCCCAACATCACTCCCTTCTCCCGTCTCCCTTCTTCCTACTCCCTACTCCACCTCTCCACGGCCGCATAATCCTCATTCGCTAACATACCCATTACCTCCATACTCAAGCAATCCCTCCTAAAGTTCTCATTCTGTAATAGTTCCAAGTGTTTGAGACTAGGTCCGGGATAGGTGAGAAACTTGAGATATGGGGGTTGGGTGAAGTATTGCAGGTAATTGAGGTAGGCGATGAAGGGTGGGGAGCTGAGGAGAGTACCGGACGAGAGGGAGGCTAGGTGGTTTAGGTAGGAGGGCGAGGAGATGGAATTTATGAACTGAGAGGGGTTAGTGGGGTGCGGGGTAGGTGATAGGATGAGGAAGAGCGGGGGTGGAATATGAGAGGGGGGCAGAGGGGTTGTGGAAGGAGTATGAAAGAGAGTATGAAAGGGAGTGTGGGATGTGAGTAGAGTAGGCATTCATGCTACTTGCATGTAAATATGCAAAACATAATCTATGTAGCTCTACCAATCCCACCATCACAATCCTGATCTCCTTATCCCACACCCACTTACTCCCTCCACCAGCTCAAAAAAACATTAAGATTCCAAACATACTTCAAGTTCAATTTCAAATCTTGTGAACCCTCCAAATTTCGGTTCCTCGGTTTTCCCCGGTACCGGCGGCGTCTCTCGATTACTCTCATCCATGATGACATCCTGCAAAGGGGAATTGGTCGTCGTCATTTTGTTTTCGTTTTGGGGCTGCGTTTAGAACTTTGGATGGGTGGTGCGGGAAACAAAGTAAGGGATTAATCAATCGTTCCCGGGAAGATATGCGGGTGTTTTGAGGAACTTTTGGGGTGGTGGAACGGAAGACGAAAAGAGGAAAGAGGAATGGTTTGATGACGTCTTTGAAATTTGGTTTGATGGAGATTTGACTTGGAGATTGAGTTTAGACTTTGCTTTCAACGGTTATGATGCGCGGGGATGTTGGCTTGTGAGGGAATGACTTTTATTTCTTTGATTATGGTTTGCAAGGCTGTAGATCCGATAAAGCTTGATTGAAGCTCGGATAAGGCTAGGATATGGACTTAAAAGTTAGATGATTAGTCAGCTCTTATCCAAGGTTGTAACTTGTCAACCAAGGTTGTCCACAAGGAAGAGATGACTTATTAACATTGAGCATGGAACTGGGATTATTGCAATTGCAATAAGAACTCTTTGCATAAATATGGCTTTTGAAGACCTCTCTAGATTCTTCAATGGATTTTCGTTGCATGAATTATGAAGTTGTCTTACTTGATAACCTGTCTTGTGAAATTAGACTTTTCTTCTTTCTCCCTCTGAGCTGAGGGGTGTTTTGTTGGTGCTTTGAAACTTGAAATGAGGAATAATGAGGAACGTCTACCGGTAACTCATACCCAAGTATAGAAGTGGATACATACATACTTACTTATTGTCTCTCGTACCTGAAACTATCATAGGTCCCCTATTTCTTAACCCCTCTTGGTTGAGATCTCCATGGTTGTAAATCCACTTGGGATGGATTCAAAACTCCAGTTTTCGGCATTGGAGTTCTGTCAAATATTGAGTGGAAGTTGTTGGGTAGGAGGAGGATGTTGAGTAGGATGATATGAATTCTTATTATCAAGAGACACATAACTAACTCAGCTCTCCTATGTTAATTTTACGATATATTAATTGTCCACCACCCTACCCATTTGGGAAAGTTGTGATTGTGATACAGCAGTCGAAGTGATAGCAATTGAGTAGTGGCTAACTCAATATATATAGCATCAGCCGATTGATTGATCACCTTGGATGATGACGCCTCTCGAACCTTAATATCAATAGTGAAGTGATGGATTCGAATGAGGATATAAAAGTTTATGAGCAAGGTTTCCCCAAACCCTCTAAGTAACTTCCTTATTCGTAATATAAGGAAGGAAGATTAAAGAAGATATAATATTTTATTCATAGACAGTTACCAAATAAGGAAAAAGTGTGATTGTAATCTAAAATCTTACCAAAAAAAGGAAGACCATCCCCCTTCTCCCCTCCAATATACCCAGTAAGAGAGATTCAATCAATACCCCCAACTCCTTTTTCCACTATATTCACAATTTCTTGTTAATACCTCATCTACAATCGCACAATACTTCATAACAATACAAGATTCTAATATCCATTGTTTTCCCCCTACCTACAACTCAAAAAGGAATCAATCACCTCCCTCAAATCATCATTTGGATAATTCAGAATACATAAGTCCGATTGTTAGAAGCACAACAGACTACAGATGGATGATTACGGCATTTACAATCACAATCAGATTCCTATACTCCGTACAAATTAAAATCAGGCAAAGAACAAGAAAGAGATACAAACGAACTCAGAGACGGGGACAAATACTCCCTCCTATCTGCGCTTTTCAACCACTTTATTAGATTCCGTACACACAAAACTTACACCTTGGACCCCCTTCTCTGTCTCCCTCTCCTCTGCCAGCCATACTGGTTATCGATCGGAAAAGGAAAACCTAACTTATACATTTGTACAACCTTGATCTCCATCCATTCATCCGTCCATTCATCCATTCATCCATTCATCCATTCATCCATCAATCATCATTCATTTTCGAACATCATCAAACTACAATTCACCCTTCAATTTCTTTCGAACCGAATATCAAAACCCCGAACCTAACTTACCTGCATTTACCAATCCATACCCATCTTCCAACTCCTGAACGATTTCACCCTCGTTTCCCTACCCATAAGGTACCACAATTACCAAATTCGAAGATCATCAACGAGTCGAATCGAATCCACACTCAATAAAAATCCCTCGAATCAAATTCGACTTTGGATTGAATTTGTGACAAAGATATCAAGGGAGACGAAGGGGAATTAAGATTACGATTGTGCATCAGCATTTTCGCATCTCACATCCTATCCCATCCCATCCCTTCCCTTCCTATCCATATCCAACTTGATTCGATTGCGAATAATTCATCCTGACTTTCAACAACGCGTTCCTTGAAGAGGAGAGGAATATCATATCCAATCGATTTCACACATCCCAACCACGAATTAGTGCTGGTTCTGGTTAGGCCTCGGTCGCTAAGGAATCCACCCGTTACCTGACACACAAGCCCAAATCGATCTGTCTATCAGTTCTATTCCCCTAGTTCCCTTTCACTCAATTAATCAACTCGTGGTTAGAAGAGGGAGAACCAGAGGAACCACGGAACCACAAGAACAGGAATCATCAAAATATCAAAACCATCTAATATCCAGCAATCGTTTCATTCCTTCACAAAACCTCTTTAATCTCCTACGAACAATCAGTTCATCTTCTTGTCTTGTTCCCTAAACTATCAAAATTCCGAATATCCTTCATCCTTAATCCTTCAAATAGGAGCGAGAAAACTTTATTTCCTTTCCACACCAATACGACGACTTCAAATTCAAGTAAAACGGATCAAGTTTCTTGATTCCTTTTAACGACTCAAGCCAAAACTTATTACACTAATTAATTCTGGAATTTGTCTCGTCATCACAATCACTGCCATAATGTCGTTAAGTTCTATCCAACCAGATCATGATGGTAAGTTCAATTATTATTCTTGTGATCTATGCGCCATGAGCCTGCGACGACAAAACTGCCATCTCCACTTATCATGGCTGGCTTGTGTCAAGTTGGCTATCCAGCGTTTCACTCTTTTCCTATCTTTCCCCATCATCGACAAGCACGAATCCATAGACTGACCTTTAAATCTTGTTTTCCGAATAGGTAATCGATCGCCTGGAATCTCAATCAATCTATCGTCCAACAACCCCTTTCGAAATCGAGCCGTGTCTCCAGCTATGCCCTCTTCTACTCAACGTTCCCCCCGAGAACCTCCTCCACGACCTCTATCACGAAATCCATTTCTCGATTCCTCATTAATTACGACGCAAACAACATCCCCCGAAAAGATGACATTCTCTCGAACAAGCCCAACTTCATCAGGATCAGCTCTGACTGGAAACGCTGCAGATCTATTTGTACGTTTTTTCTCCTAATTCCGTTGGTTGGGCATGAAGTCTGGCGAACACAAGCCCGCATGTCCAGGAGGGATTCAAATCATATAGCTAACGTAAAAATAATCTAGGACGAGCTTACACTTGGAAATAAACCCATTCCAAATAGGAGTCAAAAACCAGTATTGATGCGCTCAAACACTGGCGCTACTCAACCACCTCCATACGATCAGGCAGAAAATGTTCCACCTGGAAGACCATCAGGCCACAGACCAATGCGATCCCAGGAAGAGGCTATGCGTGCGAGAAGAGCACATGGAAAGCCATCCTCCAGCAGACCTCGCAAAGAAGAGGAACTTGACATATTTGCCGATCCCAACGACAGCCCAAGACGAAGAGCAAGACGTAACTCCGATACTTCTATCGCTGATCGAAAGCCGAAATTACTTGATCCAGAAGACGAACGCCGACGCACAGAAAGAGATAAAAGACATCGTGATCGTAAGCGTGCACAAGACAAGACCAAGAAGAAGGCGCCTCTTGATGTCATCGATCAGCTAGATGCCACTAGCATTTTTGGGATTGGAGGCAAGTCATCATTCTTTATCATCGATTATAGTAACTCGTACTAACTAACCATGTTTAGCATTTCATCATGATGGACCATTCGATGCTTGCTTACCCGGCCGTAACCGAACGGGAAGTCGACGTGCACCAATGCAGGCATTTGCTAAGGATTCAGCCAACAACTCTCTTGGTGGTGGAGGACCCCTAAACAAAAAGCCTGATCATGCAACATTTATGGGCAACAACGTTGCGGAAGCACATCTTGATTACTCTCGTGGAGGAGATAAAGTCGACAATTACGAACCTTACACACCCCGCCCTGGAATGCCCAGCCGTACAGAGTCTGCCGTCGAAAGTGCTACCACCCGTGTTGAGCCAGTCCATGGTCCAGAGTCCATGGGGCTTGGAACTTCGACTTTCCTTGAAGGTGCCCCTGCCTCTCGTGCGGCCGTGCAAAGAAATCAAAGTGAAACTGGTATGGATGGTGGCTTGTCTCGTAAGAAGTCATTGGCACAGAAAATTCGTGGTATCAATGGCCGACGCGACTATGGACCTTCTGGAAGAATGACTAGCCCAGAAGGCATGAACAACGCCACTTCTCCAGACGTGTACACAACTGGCGGAAGCAGATCAACTGAAGCAAGTCCATTCTTCAATGAATTCAACAACAAGGGGGATGACACGATCAGGGAGGAGACCGTCACATTTGCTGAACTACCACCAAGACCCGGACGCTCTCGTGCTCCTTCTAATCCTCCAGGAATCGAAAGGCGTGTTACCAGCGATAGTATTGGGGAAACATCCAAAGCACCCACATCAAATGGAGGAGGGTTCCTATCCAGAGTCAAGAGTTTGAAGGGAGGTCCACGAAAGCCAAGGGTCGAGAACAAGCCATTACCGACCCCTCAGCTACTCTAATCTGTTGATTAAGAGTATGATCGTCAACAATCTTTTTATTGAATCTTAGAACGAAGATATGCACGTCAGCATCGGATGATCTAATATCTACCGAATACCCATGCTCCTTGTCACTTTTTGTTCTCCTTTTCTTCTCCTTTTCTTCGCCGGTATTGCCATCCGGATGGCCTATTTCTCTGACCTAATGTACATGAGTTTGGATAAAGAGACTCTGCACAAGCTTTCCGCCTAGAGTTTTCTCTTCATATTTCCTTCACCCAATTCTCCACTTTGGCTCATGCAAAGCGAAGAATTTTTCTTTTTTGAATTGTTTTTGGGTGTCAAGTCGCCCATAAATTGTTATTTGATTTTACAGGCGTATGGGAGCACACATGGACAAACCTGTAACTCGGGATGTGTGGGAAAGAGGGTGAGGAACTTCGGATTCTTCTTTCATTTTAATAGTTTTTGGGGTTTGGAGTGGGATTTGAATGGCAAGGGTAGGGTGGTGGTTGAATGGAATGGGCTGAGGTATTTTGGCTTGGAGGGGAGAGTTGGTTAGAGCACAAGCTGGGCGAGGCAAAAAAGAGATGATTTGCGTAAAGTCGAGAGTAAGAGAGGTTTACACTCGATGTGTGGTGCCGAGGGGCGTATTGTGCGGGAAGGTCTGAGATGGATATGGAGAGAGAGAGAGTAGTAGTAGTCGTAGTAGAAAAGAATACGCATACGTTCAATGATTAATTGAAGGAGATTTTGCATTCAAATTGAATTAATAGTCGTATGAGGAGAGTGCGTGCTTCTCTGCAAACAAGAGTTAACAAGATAATATAGTATAAACATTGCTATGCTAACATTATCAAGTGAGATCTTTGAATATGAAAACGAGTTTCATATATTAACTATATATAAAACTACCATCCGATTACTTTAGATGAAAACTTTGAATTTTATATTTTATATTAAAATGAGTCGCTAAGCGGATGGATAGGTAGGTAGGTAGGTGATGGGAGATGGGATAGGATGGATTGTTAGTGAGTGAGTGAGGAGAAATTTGAGGATGGGATGGGATGGGATGGGATGAATGGATGGATGGATGGATGGATGGATGGATGGATGGATGAGATAGATATTGCTGGGTTGCTGGGTTTGAGTGGGTGAGTGGGTGAGTGGGTGAGTGAGTGGTGAGTGGTGTGTGGATGAGTGGGTGAGTGGGTAGGTGAGTGGGTGGATGAATGTGTGAGTAAGTGGGTAGGTGAGTGAGTGAGTGGGTAGGTGAGTGGGTGGGTACGTATGTATGTATGTATGTATGTATGTATGTATGTATGTATGTATGTATAAGGAGCCTGGGGAGTTCATGTAGATTGGGGTTGGGGTTAGGATGGGGATGGGGATGGGGATTGTGGAGAGAGGTTGGATTGGGAAGAGAGGTGGAAGAGAGGTGGGGATGGTGTTAGATTGGGGATGGGAGAAGGTTTGGGGATGGGGATTTACTATATCGATAGATATACTCGAGTATATTAGATATAGACATTAGATAAATATCCAAAATCTTTACCTGTAACTATTTAAACTTGTTATGCTTGTGTATATATACATATATACATTTCATTTCATATTATTGCTAATTACTATACTATACTCGAGTAGTGAATGAGTGGGTGAAATAAGTACTGTAAATAAGCAATACATAAACTCAATAGAGTCTGAGTCGGCATAAGATTAGATTAGATTACGTGTTATATATATATAGTAGGTAAAATGAAATATTACCTAGGTACTACTCTCAAGTTCCTCTTTCGTTTCGCTTATTGCTTGAGCATGTATTAGAGGCTGGCCCGGGTCAGATCTATCTTGTATAATGAGTTACTAGTATATCTTGTTTTCTTGGGCTCTTGGGCTCTTGGGTTCTTGTGGTATTTGTGTTGGTGTTGGTGTTGGTGTTGGGGTTGGGGTTGGGGTTGGGGTTGGGGTTGGGGTTGTCGGGGTTGTATTATGAGGATGAGAATGGGGAGGTATATTGTAGATGGGTGTTTGTGTGGAGTTTATACAGTATTTGTATCTGTAGATGGGATTGGGGTTGAGATATTCTTTTATCTGCCCGAGGGATTTTGTTTGCGGATTATGGAGGATTGATATGATGATGATGATGATGATGATGAGGGAGATAATGTAATAAGATAGAGAGCCCTAGATATGATATAGCGATCAGAGTGAAAAGAGAGATGGTTTAGTGGAAATGAAGGAAATGAAAGGAATGAAGAAGAAATAGATATAGATTGTTTATTTCTATGATTATTTGTGTTTATGTACTAGGTATTGACGGATGTATTGTTAGAGGGGATTGGGGGGTAATGGGGGGGTATCATATTGGATGAAGTGGATTGGTTAGAGGTGATATCGATGTGGTTGATGATTTCTTCTGTTTTGATGAAGCAGATACGAGTAATGTGTATCGGAAGACTGAGGGTATAGGGAGAGAGTATTGGAATATGGTCGCTTTGAGTTGATATCCAAAGGCTCTGATTTTCGGTATACTCGCCAGATGGTGAGTTTGGCTGAATTTGATAGTGAGAAGGGGTAATTGTTTTAGATGAAGCGAAGGTGGAAAGGGGGCTCTATTTACAAGTTAGCGAAAGAACTACGAGTAGTAGTCGAAATTGATATTCCGACTTTTTTAATTTTATATCATGATAAATCAGTTTCATTTTCAGTGTAGGCAGTAGTGCGAACCCGTTTTAACCCTGGCAGTTTGGAAGGTTGTAGTTCAACTGGCAGTTTCAATCACGTCAACTAAACCAACTGGTTGAGAATGAAGATATACTAAGCTAAACAGGTTGTCAAACTGGCAGTTCAATAGATAAACTGCCAGATTCCCAGTGCTAATCAGTTGTACCTATAAATGCTTCAAAATGTTTACCAAAATTCCCTTTTTACACTTCTTCAAATTGAAATATGACTCATATTTAATTTGACAAGTAAAACGATAAGCCTTTAGTGTTTCAATCTATGAATAATGAACTATCGAGATTCTAAATTGATTGGAATGTTTAAGAACATAGAATTTCATATGATTTCAGTCAGTCTTCTCACTTCTGCAAAACAAGATATGATCCATTCATGAATGAAGTATTGTATATGCATTATTTGTATTCTACTCATCGTTGTATATATTCTACAAATACATCCGTGAAGACACGACACTGGCTACTTTAGCACTGTTCTGACACTGCCATGTGATTTAACTCGTCTTCCCTCGATCCATGGTGAAAGCTGAAACTCGTCTTGAAAGATCCGCACGAGTCATGTTTGGAAGGAACTATGGTATCGAGTTCCCCCTCCTTTTCCTTCCCTTTCACTTGCTGACCATCCAGTCTGAACAGCCAATATACACCGCAAAGGGTAAAAAGATAAAAAACCCAGAAAGAATGGAGAAGGAACACGTATAGACTGCCGATTTTCGTGGAGATGTGATCGGTTGAATCTCCTGTGATGGTCTTTGTGGCGAGTATTGTGAGATATGTTAGGCAAGCGGCGGGGATGAGGAAGATAGCGACAAGAATCTGATGGGTAATAGAAGCATTAGTTTGCTTTCTTTGTTTTTATGTTTTTGGATAAATGTGGTGGGTTGAAATACGTACACCGCAAGCCATCACTAGTTTCTCATGTAATTTGGTGCCCGTTTTAAGGAAGTGGCGCCACAATAGGTACAAAAGGAGAATGACCCCATGGATACTGATGTAGTACCAAGCGACGACGAAAGATGTCAAGGCGTGAAAATGTCTGAAAAGACCGAGGAGGTCATCGTCCGGCTTGGGGAGCTTGTCTTTCGAGAGAACATAGCCGAGAGCTAGGGAGTTACGAGGTTAGATTTATCAGATTGCATGATGTGGAGGTATGAAACTGAGAAGAAGAAGGCGAGAGGATATATAATCTTACGGTTAAGGTCCACATGACATCCGTTCCCATCTTTCCCATATTCATCATCCACCCCGCCAGAAACACAATATCGGAAGAGATAAATTTTATATGTAGAATTCGAGATGTGGATGTCAAGGAGAGAACTATGAGAACCTGGGAAATGACAGAATAGAGCCACAATGAGGAGTGTAATGACTAGTAGAGAGGTTCCGCTGGTAACCAAGAGACTGTTGGAATATCTACGGGAAGGCCCGCTTGAGTGTGCTTGGAATCTATGCCACCAGTTGAAGTTGAGGTTTGGTTTAAACATGGTGGTGCTTGGGTGTTGGGTTTTGGGTGTTAATTTGGGGTTACTGATGGGTTGTGATTCGTGGATTGTTGAGGACTTGGAAAAAAGTAAAGGGTAGGGTATTGAAAAGAAAGGAGTGAAGTAAAAACTTATTGAAGGTTTTCAAGAACTAACTAACAGTGAGGATCATGAATCATGAAAGGTACGGCTTGTATCTGACTCGGAAGAGTCATCCTGGATATAGGAGTTCAACTAAATAGTAAGGCAAGAAAAGTTATGACTTGTATTTGGCATGTCTCTGACTCGAAAGAGTCATCCTAGATATAGGAAATTAACCAAAAGTAAGAAAAGTATCATGTATGCAAATAAGCAGTTCTAAACCCCCCACTCCCTCATTCTTCTTCTTTCTTCTGCCCTTAACTGTGCTGCCATTGACCTTTTATATCGCATCTCAATATGCTTGCGATATCTCCTCTCTTGAATATGATCTAGCGTAGTGTAGCCCCAAAAGCCATGGATGGGAGTATCCCACTCATCGTCGCTATCATCATGATTGGACTCGACCTCCGCGGGAGTATTGCATACTTTTGTTTCACCTTCCATAGGAGGTGTCTCAACTACCGGTACCGTAGTTTCCATCTCGCGACGAAGAGCAAGACGAGCTTGACGAGCACGACGTCGCTTAATGCAGCTTCTAGTGGCTATGATGAGAATGTTGAGAAAGAGGACGACCCAGAAGAGATGGATGATGAGGAGGTAAAGGGAACCGGATTCGATGGTTATGGTTAGGTTGGATGTGGAGAGATTGATGGATTGGGTGAGGATGTCGATTGTGCGGATGCAGAGATAGGTTTGGAGTGTTGCAAGGGCAGCAAAAGAGGCGGTGAAGGTCTGGAGTGAGGGTAGTCAGTGGTTTGTGTGGGTTGGGTAAATGTGAATTTGGAGAGAGATAGATGATGAGCTGGAATATGAGAAGATACAGAGAACTTACTGAAAGAATGAGCATAAACGTTTTCTTATGAGGTGTACCGGTCGCACCAAACCACCAGATGAATAAACCAGCAAAAAGGAGCAAGAGAAAAACTGCGACTATGTATGAGGCAAAAGACGGATATGCGTATTGCTGAAAGAGATCAGCTAGCTCCTGGACGGGACCGGAGACATCGGGTCTAGGAAGAGGAGGTATAAAAGTAGAGTTGAGGATAGGGAGGATGTGTTCGGTCAATGCTATGTAATGGGGGAGAGCATTAGTTATATGATTGGCATGGGAAAGAAAGGTGGAAAGATTGTACCTTGCTTTGCTTGATGACAGCTATCCGTTACATTCGTATACTGTCCAGCTTCAGCAGCGACACCTGAAACACAATAATACCACAGATATATCTTATAGGTAAAATTATCCCCACCTCCATCTGTTGCATTCAAACTTCCACTAGTCTTGCCAGGAACACTTGAAGTAGTGGTGAGTGTAAGGAATGGAAGTGCTCCTTGGTGATAGCACGCAATAACGAGGCCCGGAATCATGGCGAGAATGGTGAGAGTGAAGGTGCTGAGAGAGACGACATATGCAACGTAGTTTCTTGCTTCGTGCCGTAATCGACACATCCATCCTTGTGGGACGACCTCGACTTTGGCTTCCTCCATGGGATTGACGCTGTCTTTGGGTTCGGCACTGTCTTTGGGTTCGACGCTTTCTTTGGGTTCAACGCTTTCTTTAGGCTCGACGCTTTCTTTCGAATTGACGATGTTTACTGGAGTGCTGGATACATCTTTGGGCGGATTTAGACTGTCCCTTTCGAATTGCTGCCGCGCTTGATGATAGAATTGGCTATGGAATTTCTCGGCTTGTTTGAGACCTTCCTGGGCTTCTTTGATGCTGTCGAGAACTTTGGCATAGTTAACCATGATGCAAGCTCCTATATTTGTCTATTTGTCTATCTGTTCGGAACTGCTTGGTGGGGATGAAAGAGAACTGTCAAGTATAAGAGAGGATTGCAGAGTATTGAGAACAGATAATGATGCAAAGCGTGAATACTCCATGTTTTGATCGTATTGTACGAAATCATTTTAAAATCCGAAATATCCCGAACTGGGAGATTACACACTTGATTTATTCACTTTCTAGTATCTGCTAGATGGTGATTCAGAATGTGTGCGGCAGTGGTAGTATGTGCATGTTTTGGTAGATTAGAGCGAAGAGGGATTTCGATATCAGCAGGAGTGGTTTGGAAGAGTGTGACCTCTTTCGCAATGATGTGATATAATATGCAGTGAATGAATCGAATTTGATGGAGATATAAGGCAACCGTCAGTATGGTGAATAGTCCTCAGCTTTGTACTTATATATGATATTGACTTGTCGTCTTTATATCATGCTACTCGATTGGACGATATGTAGATACCAAGTCAGCATGCACATAGTGTAGAAGCCCAGACTGAGTCATTGTATAGAGATATAAAAGTGTTTCAACTAACGTTGATGTAAGCAATTAGTCTGAAAACATCAAAAAACTGTTTTCTTAGGCAGTGGAGAGATGAGGATGTTGGCAAGGGGAGGTTGTTGATGATTGTCGGCTCGATGGGTCAACGCATGGACTTGAACCTATTTGGTGTCTAGATTTTTCCATTCAAGTTTCTCACATCTCTCCATCTCATCTCCAAAGATCGGTCAACATCTTCAATTTATTACCATGATCAATACAATGATAATTCATCACTTCGAATTTTATAAGTAGTTCATTGTACAATGATGTTATGAGCAGCTAAATCTTCATTTATCATCTCTTCTTAATTATCCCAGCTTTTGTCTTTGACTCAGTGAATGCAGTACCTGGCTACAAGAGTCATGAGACAGTGTTGGCTTGGACCATATGCTATTCCATGAAGAGGCAATTTCCTCTTCGATTACTTTCTATTGCTCAAAGAGCATCAACTAACTCCAAAAAGTTTCAGTATGATGAGGACGTACCTCCTTGCTCTCGATCTAGGCGAGCGGGAACAAATGGTGTTGAAAGTTGAAACCGAGTGAACCTATCAAATAGAAGTTCCGGGAAGAATCTTATTCTATGTTTACTGACTTCACCATCGCTAAGCCTCGATATTGTTATAAGATATCTAGAACATCGATTAGCGGAACTTGAAAGCACTGATGGTTATTGATTGCGGTCGGAGTATATAGGAGCTAATGCTCATTCTATGAGAGATTAGGTGGGCTACATAACAGAGGATTAGTATCAACACGACTTGCTATGCAAGAGGTTGGCACTGCCTTCAGGTCTTCGTCCAAAGTAAGATGTTTACGCAACGATCCTAGACTGCGCTATCAGGCCAATCTATTTTATACCTGTGAGCATCGAGAAAGAACTGCAGTGCCACTTTGACCTATTCTACTTTCGTAAGCCTGGAGATAGCCATGGGTCATCTAAGATAACCAAGTTTTTGGTGCTGATGAACCTAATCATCAGTTCTTCCACTCCAAAAGGTTTGCCCTGTATAATATGTTGTACCCTGAGGGTAGATAGGCTCAGGCTAGAAAGTCTCACAGACATGAAAATAAAGAGGAGGAATCATATGACGAGAAAGTAAAAGATTAGGCCAGTAAATCTCAGCTTGTGGCGGTTATGGAATATATGTCGCTGCATATTTAATTATAACAATGCTTATGCGTGAGGTACTTTGGGTGTAAGATTGGCAATGCAAGAGATGTGCTGTCGGACGTATTTCGAATGTTGAAGGAGTGGAGGAATTCCCGATGTACGAATTGACTTTGTAGAAAGTCATATTTATGTCTCCATGGGTGGTGGGTCATAAATATCATGATTTCTTGTACACGAAGTCACTTATACAGCAACAGACTCACACTGATGAACTGAACATGTGATTTTCATGAGCTATAAATGGATCGACTTTCGAGCCACTGATCTCAAGCTGTAGAGAACACTTATTATAAATGTATATTGGGCGATCAAAACTCAATAACCCAAAATCGACAATTGAATTTTGGAGTCATTGTGGGGCAGAATGAGATAGTTACGATACATTACAAAAGAAATCTGCTGAAAGATAATTCAACGCGTAAACAGAACTTCATCAATATATGGCCGAACAAAAACACCAGTAGTGAGTCTATCGTAGAGTATAATAAACAGAGAACTCTCAGGTGTATTGAAGCTCTCATAGACAACCGCGAACTTGCGGATACCCCAGAATTAGTGAGGTATCCAGCAATTTAATGCTAACTGTAGAATCTCCTAAACGATCCCAAAAGATACAGAAAATCAAATGCCGGGCAGATCTTAGTCAACGGCAACTGATTGATGTCAAGGCATACACCGGCTTAGACCAAGAGAGGACCGAATGATTCTTCAAATTGATCTCTTCTTGTATCCATTCCTGAGCAGTTTTGAGTACGAATGCAAGTTCGTACGTATGGATAAATGGTATCTCGTCATATCATCCTCTCTTGGGCTCCTAGACTAGATCTGCCCCCAATACCTGCGCAAGGGACAAAAATATAGTTGGCGATGTGATGTTGCTGCTGGGTCGGCAAGGGTCGATGGAGCTTGATGTACAAGCTGGGATGGTTTTGAACGATCACCGTGACGCTTGATGGGTGATGTGACGAGGATTCAAAAGAGGATGTTGCGGTCGGCTTCTTATGCTCTGGGACAGGGGAAGTGGGTTTATGCTGCAAAATGATTCGTTTTGAATGGTCTCAGCCCTGAATTGGGGTCTGAAATCTGTGTTCGTCCTTCACTAAAAGAATGGCGACTACAATATAATATCATCTGCAATTAATGTTTGTACAACTATTCCCTCAGTAACGGACTTAACTCATGCCATCTTGTCTCAGCCAACTTCAGAATATGCTTCATCTCATCCTTTCCCACAGTAGTTCCACCAACTTTTGACAACCCCATTATTTTTGGCTTGCCTGCTTCACAATCGACGACTATCGTGATAGACTCATCACATAATCCCTCCTCAAATGTGTCCGGATCCGCCAAAACCCAGAATCTCTTATCCTTCCCCCGCTTCTGATCCTTTGCCCTGAATACCAAAGATGTGGCAGCAACTGGCAGTCCCCTCAACGTGAGTTTCTTCGATAATGATACCTGATCGTCGCAAAGTATCATCTCCCGATCTGCATCCCAATGTGCCTTCGGTAACCTCACATTCCTCAAAGCGGACACAACAGCGGCCCAAGCAGCATCAAAAGGGTTTCCATCAAGTGAAATGAACAAAATATCAATATATAAAGTCCAAAACGCCTTCAATTCAGGTTCAACGCTCTCTGTTTCTTCATCGTCGTCCATTCTATCCTGTTCGCTCAAATCTGGTGGTTGATACCAAATCCTCAAATCCTCATCATCGACCATGCGTGAGCTGTGCAATAATGAATATATCCTTGTGCTTAGACTTTGCGCCAATGTAGACGGTGGTTGACCAGGTAAGAACGCAGGCGAGCATCCTGTAGCTAGTTCAATATTTGGAACCAGCAAATCCAATTCTTTTGCTTCATTGTAACCCAGTCGCGACGAGGGAGCGGTGGTGGATTTATCGACTCGGTAGGTTCCAACATTGCTGGCAAGCAGGATTTCACCTCGAACTCCGCAGACAACGGCGGTATCACCTATGCGTACGACTGCGCTACCTTCAGCATGCGTGAGTGAGCCGGTATTGATGTGTGGGGCGCGAGATTGGGTTGGCGATCGACCGTTTGCGCGTTTGGATGAACTGGTTGGAGAACTTGGCTGAAGATGTGCGAGGAGGTAAGGGTGAGGAGAGAGCTTTGCGAATGTCTCACGAGGAAACGAAAGTGTGGGTTGAGCTGCGGATGTCATTGTTAAAGGTTGTACTATTTCACTGCTTGTATTGATTATCACGAGGCGGAACTATCAAATGAATGTCGTCGGCTGAACTTTTTTTCAATTTCGGAGCTAGATATGTTAGTTGCGGGTGTAGCCGAGTGATATCAGCCAATCAAACAAATCCTAAAAGCTAGGCTGAAAATATGGACCAGCGAGGCTGAAGAATCTTCAAATCTTCAGTGCTGACCTACGGCTTAGTGGAATATGTACCGATAACTAGCGATATAATATTGGCGACTTCTGAAGTTCGTATAGAGAGATTTTGAGAGAAGCATATGTCTCAACTGGAGGGTCGAATGGGGGATCAAGGACTCGAAGATCAATACCTAAGTAGATGAACATGTGGGCTGCAAATCCGAATCTTGTTGGAGTACGACCAAAGTCTCTTAGCATCACAATTTTGGTTACCTGACTTTGGTAAAAAATTGACTGTCGTCACATCAAATGCCGATCATGTTAGTCTAGAGGTGCTGCTGATATAAGCGCTTCCGTCTTCTCTCAATGGTATTGGACGGGTGGGTACCGGTATCTCATTTCAAGATCTAGCCATCTGGAACTATAGGAAGTTAGTTTATCGAAATGCCCCATTGGAACGAGTCAAATGTTATGTTATGTAAGTCTGGCCAAAATTGGACATCCATTTGTTATCACTGTGATAACGATAATGTGACGAATTTCTAGGAGAAGCGTTAATGAATCGTGATTCGCAAGCTTGTGAGGGGATCCAACATGTTATATCTTAAGGGATGTCATCAACGATTAGTTGTCGATTTTAGGAGTTCTTGGAGATGATAATTGGGCAACGGCAAATAATTTCTCGATCAGCAAGCGAGTTATCCGGCATATAGTTATACATAATGTACAGATGCGACCTGAATTATGCCTGAACGACGCCGGGGATATTGCAGCTTGCAGCTTGCAGGGCCCCTATCAGCAGCTAAGGGATAAGCGAGGCAATCAACGTGCGTGTGTTAGCGCTCAATATGTACTGCAACCTTCAAAAACCTGACATACGGACAATGATTGGTTGATACCACGAGAGAATCATCACAAATTGCAAAATTGCACAATGGCGGGGGGGCACGTTTTTCTATGTCTCATTAGAGAAAGCCATTCTTGACGTTTGACTGGCCAATTCCTTTCGGGCCATAGGAAAAAATCTTGATCATGACTTTGTGTTCAACAATGCTCCATTCAGCATGTGCCCTCGGCCATGCATGCTCCTCACACCCCTTCATTGTTGTTCATTGCGTTCACTATCGCAGAGATGGTACTGTATGAACCCCTTTTCCTCCTAATCTCGTTGGGCTTGAACCAACATTTCAATCAGTCATATAGAATAACACAATCTGATGAAGGGTGTGAAGGATATTGATGTGTCTTCATCCGAGTACGTACCGGTACCGTTTGTTATTAACTTATTCACGCACGTCCTTAACTTTCTACTTTCTGTACTGTACCGGTATATCATTTGTTAGGCGGGAATCACTTGCATGCATATGGTATTCGATAACGGAAATCACGGCATCTCCATCCGCTTTGGGGGCCAAATCCTCGATTCGTGGCTGTCATCCTAGGGGTGACGCGACCAATACCATTGGAGAACAAACCGCAACTTTTGCCAACAAGTACCAACGACATCAACTACGTATCTTTCAATTTCACATTACCCCATCAATTTCACAGAAAGTTGAAGTCCTTGCCTTGTATTTTCTAATCCTTTTTGCTTCTGGACGTCTTTCAAGTTTCAGTCCCGGGTATGCGCATATCGAGGTGATCGGATGCAATAAATCAGTGGTTGCAGGTAACGAGGTGACGGATTCAATCCACCTGCAGGAACATTGTTCATCTTGGCATACTAATCATCGGGCATTCCCCACACCGATATTCTTGTAATATATCCATATGTTATACCCTCCAGGATTTTTATCCGGGAGAGCTACTGCCGTATAAACTTGTCGTGCCTCGCTTTGGTCGAATTCTCTGTTAACGTATTATCATCATTATCGCTCGCTCAAGACTCTTGCGTCGATTGAGGGATCTGGAATTCCTCTTCAGATCGCAGACTCGACACTCAATATCGGAAAGCTCGAGAGCTTTACGGCAACGAATTGCGTACCACTTCGATTTTGAAAGACTCGATGGTCATGATATATAATAAAGATATCCAATCGGGGTCTCAGCCACTTTAAACCTAGTCCTCCGAGTCCTTTAGGTATACTCTGCTCGGCCGAGTGTTAGTTGACGACGTTTATCGAACTGAAGAACGGTTGTTTCGAGAAAGCAGAACATCTTGAACCTCGACTATTTTTGGAGATCTAATTTACCTCCGGATCCACAATGGTTGGCTCTACATCAGTAGAGTTGTCTGTCGTGGGGGCTGCGTCTCAGACTGTTAAGGATTTGGCAAAACGGATTTACATCCCCCTCACGGCCACTAGTCCTGCTGGCTTGGTCGCAGCTGATACTCTGGACCCATGGAATAAAGCTGGAAAATATGCTTTGGCATGGACGTACTTCCCACTTATTTTGGTTTGTCTAGTCGCAATAACTAGAGCATATCATCTATGGACCGACAAGCTGCGTCAAGCGTACCACAAACACGAAGTCGAGAAACAATTAATACGCTACTATCAACAGCAGCAAGATGAATATACTATGTCGAATACTCATACTGGAGAATCAGAACAGCAATTTCTCCCGGCAACAACCATTGATGAGAAACCATATATTGCCGTTACAAAAGGGTCACATTGGTCATCAATATCATTGGTAAATGATACATTGGCATTGTTTAGATGGGTGTTCTATCGTCCAATCCCAGAGCTCCGATACAAGAAAAGACTCATCACCGCATTCCCATCTCTGACTGTCTTTGCCTTACTAATAATTGGTCTGATTTTTGTCTCGCTCCAGTGTTTCTTGCCCCAACCGCTCTACTGGGAAAGCATCCAATATGGATCTCCTCCACTAGCTATCAGGGCAGGAATGATGTCTGTGGCGATGACCCCATGGTTGATTGTCACAGCTATGAAGTCCAATTTAATCTCATGGATAACTGGCATAGGCCATGATCGACTAGGCGTTTTTCATCGATGGGGAGGCTATTTATGTCTCTTCCTGGCTCTTGTGCACACAATCCCCTTCTATATACAGCCTGTATGGGATGATGGAGGAATGACAGTTTTCGGCAAAATTTTCCCAGCAAGCCGTGGCATTATCTATGGAACTGGAATTGCTTGCTTGGCACCACTTGGATGGCTCGTTATTGGGTCCTTACCAATCGTTCGAAGACTTGCATATGAACTATTCGTAGTTCTTCATATCCCAGCAGCGGTAGTGTATGTGGCCATGTTGTTCTGGCACACCAATAATTACCTTACCTCCTGGAGCTACCTCTACGCAACCGTTGCCATCTGGGCTTTAGCTTATCTCACACGAGTTGGTAATTTGAACTGGACAAAGCCATGGAAGAGCTCTTTCTTGATTGGTGACGAAGCTGCTATCACATTGATGGCAGAAAACGCAATCAAGGTAACCGTTCCGACACAGATGAAGTGGAGACCCGGTCAGTATGTCTATCTTCGTATGCCTGGTATCTCAGTGTTCGAAAATCACCCCTTCACCATTTCTTCTCTTTGCAGCGAGGACTTTCCGTCCGAGTATGGCGAGCAATACAGAGATTGTACTATGGTGTTTAGACCATTTGGAGGATTTACCAAGAAGGTCCTCGAGACTGCGACTCACAACGGTCCCTTCAAAACATACCGAGCT
Source organism: Sclerotinia borealis F-4128 (assembly GCA_000503235.1). NCBI lineage: Eukaryota > Fungi > Ascomycota > Leotiomycetes > Helotiales > Sclerotiniaceae > Sclerotinia > Sclerotinia borealis. The sequence continues at coordinate 61,986 of KI628613.1, read as the reverse complement.
TATTTGGATGGGCCATATGGCGGTATGCAACGAGAGCTTGCTGCTTTTGACACCGTCATTCTTTTCGCGGGTGGAAGTGGTATCACAGCAATTGTTTCACAGCTACTAAATCTCATCAAAAGAATGAGGGATGGGAAAGCAGTCACTCAGAAGATTGAAGTGGTATGGGCATTGAAAAGACTCGAATCTATGGATTGGTTCAGGGAAGAGCTTAGGATCTGCAGAGAATTCGCACCGCCAGACACTATTACGTGCCAATTCTTTGTGACGTCAGCAAAGAGATACTCGAAGATAGATGTTGCCGGACGGGCCCAAAGACCGTTAAGCACTGCGTTTCATGATAAGTTGGACGGTTTTGTGGCAGGCATTGCTTCCAAACGAAACTCGGCTCTTATCCATGATGAAGCCCAAGGCAATGAAGAGAGAGAAAGAGAATTGAGAAGGGAGGATGAGGATGCTATAACATCATTGCCACATTCGAAACATTTACAGCCAAGAGTATACCCCAATGTACAAACTTCATTTCCCCCACCACCCACGACAGAGTCAAAGTCAAAGAACTCCGAAAAGAGACGTTCTCTGTTGGCAACACTATCCCCAGATTCCCACGAGACCACTCGAAAATTCTTGTCGCCTCTAGGCTTGGCTACCAAACCACAAACCGATTCCAAAGAATCATTTCACTTCCCGGCACCTCCACAAAAGCTAGATGCTCCTCAGTTCCAATACGCTCCGCCCTCGACCAATCCTAATCGAGCTAGCTTTATTCCCGATACAGCACGTAACAGCTATAATCCTCAGGATCATATTGATGACCCAGCAGCAGAAGCTTATAATCCTGACATAAAATACTCCGAGGAAGGGCAGCTCTCAGAGCATTTCGCAAATCGAGATTGCGCACCCACGCCTCCAGCAAAGGACACACCGAAGATGACAAGTGAAATAGAGACCATGCCTTCCCTAAAGCCCCCACAACTCGCTCATCTGCGGCAAAAGTCCGAGGAACTAAAGCTCGAAATTCCACAGTCAAACTCTCAACACGGCGTCCGGGATCCAACCTTTGACTTTGGCTTTCCATCAACGCCTACCTTGTTTCAAAAGAATCTCATGCGTTTTGCGTTTGTTGCGCCCAAGAAGAAGGAGGGTTGGACTACTGAATATGGTCGTCCTGATCTAGGATACATGTTGAAGGAGATGGCTACTGGAGGACCTGACGGACATGGAATCTTCGGAAGGAGGACGTGCGTCTTCGTTTGCGGTCCGCCCGAAATGCGTATCAATGTAGCAACTACCGTGGCGAAGCTCCAAGCCGATATTTGGGGCGATGACAGTAAAGACGAGATCTTCTTACATACAGAGAATTATGCTATCTAATTGGGTTTAATTCGTGGGTGAGCATGTATGCATGGATTGGGCGATCAAAGAATCAGTATATTATACTTTACGGCTGGCGGCGGCGTTTGGGTTAATGGGGAGTGGATCAGTACCCCAAAATGTTTTATACCAGGGCGACAGGGCGGGGGGTTTTTAAGTATATCCCCATTGAGAGTGTACACTCAACTATTTTGATTGTAATGTAATCTATCACAGGCTTGTTATTAGTCGGTACTGTTCATAAACACACTTAATAATCACAAACACATTCTTGAATTAAAAATTGAACATTGAGTGATACACAAGAACTACCTAGCTGCAGTATGTATCTGCGTCAAGATTGAAGCGGACATGCAGTACGAGGCCACTTTGGCGGTCGACCGTTGTACCTGAACCTCCGAGACAGGACTTAACACCACAAATAGATAAAACGCTTAAGCTATATATCCATGTCGACCACGAACCGGCACAGCCTTTGTATTCCATAAGGTTCCGAACCACGTCAACGTGTCTCGTTGCACTGCGAATCGATAAACCTGCAGCATCTATATCGGCAATTCGAGAACCCGTAACATCGGCTTTCATACTCGAATTCGGATCGAACGTTCACCCCTTCGCATGCCTGCTAATACCTTCGGTACGGAAACATGTCCCCGTCTATTGAAGATATTACATCTGCCATTTGATATGTAGCAACCATTACGAACCGCTTCCTTCAGAACAAAGTTTCCAGAGCAGTAGATACAGGTGGCTGAATTAGTCTTTCGTCCAACGAGAAAGATCTACTGAAAGACCTTCCGTACGACCGCATCCCCATGAAGAATGCGAAGATTTGAATTGTGTCGGACGACTGGTGAAGGAAAGAAAAAATAGTTTCGCGAGAATTTCATGATAAGCTCAGGTACTTAGACGCTAAACCGTGTCAGGCTAAGACTATATATTAGCGACAAAGCTAGTAAGATCAAGGGTGATCCACCAAGCTTCAATATAAATTGCACAAAATTTTCGTAATTGAAGAAAAATGGAATCCCTGACCCAAACGCAATGGGATTTGGTGATTGAAGGTACTGGATTGAAGCATTCATTGCTTGCCTTGTAAGTTCATCTTTTCTGACTATACCGGCGTGGAGGAGTTGGTGTCAGAAGGTGGGGAAATTTGAAGAAGAAAACTAACTAACATAATAGTATGAAGAGCCCTCTCGCGTTCAAATAAGAACATATTACACGTGGATGGTAACGAATATTATGGAGAAGATGAAGCAGCCTTTAGTCTGCAAGAAACAGACGCGTGGGTGAAGCGGACGCATTCGCAGAGCAGTATGTTTACCACACCTATCAATTACAAGCAAAACTAACAAATAATCACAGCAAGCTTCAGCAATGCCTCCGCAACATACAATCCTATTCTCAGGGAGAAGTTAAGCTTCTCGAGAGCATACAATCTTACCCTTTCACCACAAATAATATACACGCGATCACCACTCCTCTCCACCCTCGTATCTTCGAAAGTCTACAAACAACTCGAATTCCAAGCTGTCGGTGGTTGGTTCTTATATGACGATGCAGCACTGAAACGTCTGCCATCAGGTCGAGAAGATATCTTTCAAGATAACAGTATCGATAATCGCGCCAAGCGATCGCTGATGAAATTCTTGAAATTTGTCGTGGATTATGAGAATCAAGTTGACGTCTGGCAACACAAGTCTGAGATGGGATTGTCGCAATTTCTCCAGGACGATTTCAAACTTCCTCGGGATTTGCAGACACTCATTGGAGCTTTGACACTGTCATTCGATACACTTGAGATTACAAAGGTGGGGTATGCGCTACCGAGAATCCAAAGACATCTGACGTCAAGTGGCGTCTTTGGACCTGGATTTGGAGCTGTCGTACCTAAATGGGGTGGTGGTGCTGAAATTGCTCAAGTCGCGTGTAGAGCTGGTGCAGTGGGTGGTGGGGTGTATGTTCTGGGAACTGGCATCCGAAATGTCAAAAGATTTGAAGATGGAGGTGCCACTACACATCATGAAGTCGAGCTATCGAACAATGAGAAGGTGAAAACCAAAATGATGTCTCGAGTCAACAACGACGCGCCTCCCGTTTCAATACGGGTTGCCAAAACTATGGCCATCGTGTCGTCGCCTTTGGGATCAATCTTCACTAGTACAGTGGAAGGTTCTCCCACCTCTGCCGTATCTGTGGTTGTTTTTTCAGCGAAAATGATATCGGCGTCTGATTATGTCCAAGATTATCCAGTATATATCATGGCTCACTCCAGCGAGACAGGTGAATGTCCTGCAGGTCAATGTTAGTATTACTCTTTCTCTTGTCTACTCACGAACGCATTATATGATGAACAAACTGGAATACTTATCTACATTGTCTGAACTTTATTGAAGATAATACCTACAACAGTCTGATAATGCTCCTTCATTCTCAATCTATTTGACCTTACTTTTTGTGGAAACAAATAGCTAACGATAGATCTCAGGTATCCTTTACACTACCACCCTCCTTTCCGAATCTTCGACACCGCAGACTGGGAAATTCCTTCTAGATGAAGTCATTTCGAAGTTTCTCGATACGGCAGAGGGTGATGGCGGACAAGTGCTTTACAGCGCATATTATGAGCAACAAGGGAGCAAGGAGCAACTAGATCTCGCCTTCAATGATCAAGTTTTGAGGGATGTCGAGGAGGAGTGGAAGAGGGTTTCTGGTGGAGATGAAGAAACTTCATTCATGATATTCGAGGAACGGAACGGAATGGGTGATGATGACGAGAGCGGAGAATATTGATGAGTCTATCAAGGACCCAGGAGTTGAGGTGCCATGTCATTACTTTGGAAACTCATGAAGCGCTTGCACCCTACGTTTACGAATATGATATCATAACTTTCCCATACTATATTCTATATTTGCGCTGATGTTTTGTTCCTGTCATATATTGATGTCGTGCTTTCTCATTTTAACTACTCGACTAGATGATATTTTGGTTATTAGCTCGTGGTGTCTAAGGTTCTAGCTTTCCGATCTTAATTCACCAATTTGCATTTGTTTGTGACCCCTGCACTGCATAGTAGTTTCCCCATGTCTTCTTGTCAAAAAATTTCAGCACATGTTTATCCCAACCTCTCGACTCTTTTTCTACTCTCCCTCTCCGTCTATCTAGTTTATATGACGCAGACGAGATTTCCGATTCATAGAAATAACAATCAAATATCATGCTGCGTGACGTATTCCTACCCAAATCTCCCATCTAAAACACGATTCTTCGGCTCTGCGGTGCATGTATGTTATGCCATACTTATAATTACCTTCTCTTCTCTCCTCTCCCATTTAACAAATTATGCACTGGTCTTCTGAACCAGGAGTGAGTGTGTTTTCCACGACTGACTCGACCGACTCGATCGCCGTTTATGGGATACATACATGTGCCACTTTTATGGCCTAGCGAGTAAGTCTGCAATCGGATATCGTGTTGTGTCGTATTGTGAGTATATCGAATAACTAATTGCGAGAGCATCAACTTACTACATTAACTATACCCGCAGCGTCTCTTTTTCTTTTTTTGGAATCTCCGCTTCAAGTAACAATGAATATGCGTAAAGTGACCGAGTCACCGAGTTCAGTCGGGACGTGTTGTAATAAAAGAGCTACTAGGTAGGTATGGATGTTATGACATCTCATCATACGGTCTAGATAGCACATACCGGTATCCAAGTTCCAAGTCCCCCAAACACTCACCTCTCAATACCCACATTCTCACTTCATCACTACTCAAGTAGATTACCTATTTAGCTATATCCCACAAATTGTGCATATCCTTCACATACGACCATAGACTGAAGAGAATTGGGCATCCCGTCCGCTCTGCCATACACAAGCTTCAGATCGGTGGATTAGTAGTTGGGTGGGTGACCACCAGCGAATCCCCACTGTTGTATGTTGAGTTCATTTTTTTGCTGTTTTTGTCATCATCTTTTCCCCGTTTCCCCGTTACCCTTTTGCCTCGTTTCCTTTTTGTTACATTGATAAAGTAGACAGGAAGGAAGGAAGGAGAATGAATACTGATAAGCAGAAGACCAGATGACTAGGTAGATAAGCGACCAAATAAGTTATATGAAATGAATTTCGGTGAGTGAATGGAAAGGAAAGGGCATGGATTGTATATCAGTTGATAGATGATATAATGGAGAATAAGCTTTTTCGTAGCACTGCACTCAGTACCTAGGTGGTAGGTAGTTTGTAACAAAAATCCTGGAACATCTATCAAATATCAATCCAAAGTTCAAACAACCCCCTCAAGAAACGTAGGTTTTCGCTCAAACTCCACTTAGAAATCTAGGTACAGAGCACAGTACAATTAAAATCAAGACTTTGTCCTGCCTAACATACTACTCAGCCTCGATCTTGCTTTTCCCGTCCCATCCCCACCAGAGTAAAGTCAAAAGATTATATATAGCGTAGAAAGTGATTTCAACTCTCTTTCTCTTCTTCATCGGGAAGTTGTTTTATACCGTACTCCAAGTTGTGCTGATGGCTAGTAAGATACCTACCTACATTGCGGAGGATCCCCCCTTCCCCTTTCCCCTTTCATTTTCGGTAGATATATGATAGGGGGTGAGGTCGAAGCGGTTTTTGACTACTTAGAACGTAGGTAGCTTCTCGATTCTCGATCACATACCTAGTACTTAACTTCATCGGCAAACATAACCTAACCTCTGATCTGAACGCAGAAACGCAGGTTTTATACAGTAATTCACCAGTTCTAGTTACCCAAGTAGACAGAGTAGATTTCCTCCTTGGTTGATTAGGCGAGTACTTTACTCGTATATGAAACAATGTATATATGTATATATATATATGAGAGCGACCGATAACTAGAAAAATGTCTGAATGCCATAACGACATATCGCCCGCCGTCTACAGTGAGTCCTAGACTCCTAGCTCGAGGTCATTTCCAATACCTCAATTCCAATCATGTATTTCGATCGTGTAGCTCCGAATGAAAGTATTGTCCGTGTCACACTGAGCACTGAGCAAGGATAGGTGGAAAGAAACGTGAATGAGAAATAGGAGACAAAAGCTCCAATTAGGTAACGCACTAATTACTGGACTTTTCTTTCCAGCAAAATCGTTTCATTTGTTTGCTTTGTAGCAAGGTTTTCAATATAACAGGCATTTTCAGAACAATAACTCACTCGCCTGCTCCACCTCAGATTTGTGAAAATGAAACTCTCGAAACTTCTGAATTCAAGATCTGATGACTTTCCCCTACACCGGACAATGGGTATTTGGCGCTATTCACAAATGAAATAATCTCAAAAATCAAAGAATCCAAATCAAACGCCGGCCGCGAGGCTATCCCTTCTCCAGCCGTGAGGCAAATATTCTCTTCTCCGTGTCCAAGCTTGGGTTCTCCACTGATTTCCCATGTTTTAGTCAATGCAACCTGATCCAGACCTCTCACCCTCCGCTTCCATTAAATTATCATTCGGTCCAGTATAAAATGATCCCAATACCAAAGTTTTTTGTTCTTTTCTGTTCTTCCAGCCAAAGAGACCGCGCACCCGGCAGTTTCATCTTCGATGCCTTCTCGAACTACCAGAGCTCTCTTGATGAACCCTATGACTGTGCCTTCCCCCACTCGAATGCCCGCTAGCGCTCCTCTCCACAGCTTGTTCCATTTCCTCAACCCTTTGTCTATAGCCCCTCACAATATCCCTAATATGCCGTATGCGATCGAAATCCAATTCCAGCTCATCGATCTGCCTGAGTATATCGTGGAACCGTGCGATCTCCGCGTCCGCCATAGCAATCGCATTCCCCGCATTATCGTATTGTTGCTGTGCCACGATAGCAGATTGCTCGGATAGATAGTCAAGCCTCGCACCGATTTGTGATATGAGATGATCGAAGTGACGCCCAAGAGCCGCAAGTGAGGTAGTATCGAGGAGTAGAAGACCTTGAGACGAGGCTCGCGAGGCTGCGCGAGAAGAGCCTGAGCCAGCGGTTGCAGCAGCTTGGGCTTGATGATGTCGGAGAAGAGTAACTTCGTCAGCTGTTAGGCCGAGCTGAGTATCGGGGACAGATGGGGTTGGTGAGGCCATTGATTTTAAACCTCTTAGGGGCTTGATGGATTTTGGATGATGCCAAGCGATAGCAGAAGTGTGCTATTTGATTCTGACACCCTCACAGAAAACTGTGAAGGTGCTGTAAACTTCATGGTAGTTGTGATTGAGGTAAGGTCATTTCTCAGGAGTCCTTTCCCCTTTAGCTTTGTGATAGTAGAAGTTCAAAGTTTGGTTCCGTGAGAGCTTTGACGAAGACAGACAGAGACAAAGTATTGATACAAAGTATTGTAGGATCCACAATCGATTTCGGTATTCCTGAAGCTTTTCTTTTTATATATGAGTGAATAGATCAGCTGAGAAAGATAGGTAAGCCTCTTTTCTTTTCTTTACTTATTCCCTTCTCTTCTCAATTTTAATCTGGGCTAAATTTCCGCACGCGAACGAGTATGTTATGTAGATAGATGTAATTCTGTTCGGACGGTGATCTTTTTCTAAGAACAACTCAAATTAAGCAATATACTATATTATACACGAAAAAGGAACGAAAGTAATGGCGATGAGTGGTTGAGAATAGAAGTTGAGTGATGGTCGTTCTGTGTGCGACCTCCCTCAATGGAAAAGAAGGTCATTCGGTGCTAAGAAAGATTAAGTTAGGTCGTACTGGTACATGTCATGCATAAAATACTTATGCAGCAAATTATGCAATTATGTAAGCATCATATCATTTTTATCGAGACTTGCCATCAATCAATCCATCAATCACTCATCACCCAACAACATCAACATCATTATCAATACACACATCTCATACTACAATAGATACATTTATCCGTCGGATAAGGGATCTGCGGATGAAATGAAAGGATCTTCTTGACAAGATATTTACATGTACACATCTTCGCGAGTGCGGCTTGATTTTCCGTTGCAGATATATCCTCATGTAGTGCATGAGATTGATACATGAATAGAACCTGCCAATGTTTGGTTGACCAGTCCAGAAATATATGATTACAACCTGCCGATGTATGGTTGACCAGTTCAAAGACTTGTTCTCGTTACTTTACAACTACTCAAGAGAGATTGGTCAGAATGCAGCTACAATTCAGCCGCCTCGGGAAAACTAAATCCCCATTTTCGCTCTTTCGCTCACTAAGTGATTACCCCGCAGTCCATCGTGAACTTGGCCAATATCGCTTCAATATTTTGCAGTCTTATAAGTAACGATGCCGGAGCAATAAAGAAATGCTTTATGTGCTGTATTTTGTTGTGTTTTTCGCTGGCGTAACTCTCGCACTCTCAAGATGAAGTCGTCTATGATCTCAATAACTCTTTTGTTTCTTGCAAATGTGGTAAATGCAACAATCTGGCAGAATAATCAAGTCCGGGTCACCAATTACCCCAACACAAAGATTGAGCTCGCAGGCTATGATTTCACTGGCTATTCTCCCAGTACACCAGAGATCTCTTATAAAGGACGATGGGACAGTAAATATGTATCCTGGTGGTCGTAGGTTATCTCTTCTTAAGTTTCCTCATGGAAGCGCGAGAAAAAAGCTAAACAAGCGTCAGAGCACCTGGACTCAAATTTGGATTTACGGGACAAGAAGTCGCAATCACTTTTGGACCTTTAACCTCGGACACGGTGTTAGTTGGTTATCGAGTAAATGGACAGGATTGGCAGCTCACAAATATCACTACAAATGCCACGCATTTACTTGTCAGTCCAGAGTCTTCCGCAATCAACATCGGCTGGCCCATATACCCCCCGACGTTTGAGCTCCGAGTGATAAACTGGGCCTACGGCATCCAAATCTCTGCTGTCCACTTGAGTAAAGGTGAAAGGCCGATCAAAATTCCAAAATTTTCAAGGTCAATCGAATTCATTGGAGATTCACTTTCATCGGGTTACACAGCTACTCTAGAGGGACTCTCGAGCTTTGCGTATGGTATGGGGGCTGGCCTTGGGAATACTGAATACTCAATCACCGCATATCCGGGTATTTGTCTATTCGATAAGTTGTGCTTCGGCAATACTCGAGGGATGTTTCATCAATGGTATTATACTTCTGATACTAGCTATCGAGCTTCTCAAATATGGGGTGAGAAACCGGAGCTCTGGGATTTTTCCAAGCAAGATGATGCAGATCTCGTAGTGATCAACTTGGGGACTAATGACAGCAATGAGGCAAACAATGTTACGAGTGCCGAGTACGTTGCTCAATATACCTTGTTAATCGAAGGTATTCATGCTGTTTGGCCCAACGCTCAAGTTATTCTCATTGTAAGTCCAAGTCTTCAATTGCGTATGAAAAATGCTGATGGGGTTAGTCTTTGTGGGAAGGTTTCTTTGCCTATGGGAATTCCTACGCGCAAGCCCAAGGGTTTACCACTGAGATACACAATATCCATCAGTATTTCAACTCCAAGGACTACCTATCCAACCCCATACTGTATAACCCGCATACGAATTCTACCTATTCGTCTCATCGGCCGTCTGCTCCATTCGTATCATACTTCAACACCACAGGCTTGATGCAGCACAATGATATAGGACCAGCATATCATCCAACGGACGTGGGGCATATCAAAATTGCGAGCCACTTGATCCAGTATGTCAGAGTGAAGTTTGGGTGGGAGTTGTATGCGACTGGACCGGAAGTATTTCACGACACCCTTTATGTAAGTTTGTATCTCAATTTTATACTTGTACTTTCTATGAACTACTGTACTGACTTATCATTTAGTGGAATGACAACCAAAGTTATTGAATTCTCGGCGCTCACTACATATATATACATAGAACATTTGCCATGAAGTCATGATAACCTTTATTCCTCCCGCCCCGCATGTTTGACAGACCCTACACAGCCTCCTTCACGAATCTGTCATCTGATATCCATCACATCCCCGTAGCTTGGTCGGTTGATAGTGCACTGCCTCCCGCGAAGATCAAAAATCACCGATCCGCATAGTTGTTTCGTGATAACAGGTTTTCTCGTGACTTCGATCTCTATTGTTTTAATTGATTTCATATGTTTATAACCCATCTTTCCTCACTCATATCTTTCCAACCCACCTCAAATCGACCGGTCGATTTTCCCGCTAACCCCACCCCCAAGACAAATGAAACTCCCCAACCCAAGCGCCCAGCATCTCGCCCATCGAGCTTTCCCCAAGTTTCACCTCGTCTCAAGTCGCACAACCCGTAACCCCGGTCGTCCCATGTCAACTAGCCATCCATGACACCCCTCCCGAGCTCCCCTGTCACATCTCAAACCCCAAATCTCAACCTTAATTCCCCTCCTTCCCCATCCAAACTCTCTGTGTTTCATCTCATTTCTTTATTTCTGCATTGGGCTTGCGCCGAGGAACATCTGTTCGGATGTAGGAATTTTGATACTGGGTGGTGGTGGTGGTTTCCAATGCTTACTTTGATAGGAATGATCCTGGTGTGTGCATGAACGAGATCATCCGTTCGTTTTGGTGATCGTCGATGTATTAGGATCGTAGTTGAAATACAGCGAAGTTCAGATATATCATAAGCATCATTTTTAATCATGCTCACATGAGAACAGTAGACTGATCGCTGGCTCATACCTTACTATGGACATGGATTTGATTGAAAAGAAGCAATGCAATCAGTATCAAAACAAAATTTGCATGACTAACTAGCATTAGCGATGGATATGCAGATCCTCACTCACTAGAACCAAATTCATTCAACAGGTAGTATCAGAATTGCTATGACCTTCACGCCGCAAAAGCAATACAGATTTACGACCATACATCACCCAACTAGTCGCGACACATATCTTTTCGGCGTATCCACTTACATACTACTCAATAGATCTCCTCGTTTCACAACATTCAAAAGCACTTTCCCCTATCATAATCACACATATCACATTTCCCATGTACCAGCATGAATACCTCCGACCTCCGACCCCCGCCGCCACATATCCTATCACGGAAGCCACTTCCGAAGCCACTTGCGGAAAATCTCCATTTGCTCACAGACGCTGCAGGAGACCTATCAACCTCCGAAGCCGAATAGGCTTCCTTCTCATACTGGATCGTCGATGCGATGAATCAGCAGCAACTTAGGTTAACTTGCAGTCTTGCACAACATAGGACCGTGGCCAGAACATGTCAACACATCAAAGTGTGGATGAATGTTAAGGCTGAACAATATTGAATTTCTTGCGCAAATCCGGTAAGGACGGGGAACGACGCGCACGACGATCCGGGGCAGGTAAGCATGCGGTGTGATGCATGTAAACGTGTATTCAGGGAGTTGGGATCTTGTAAGGATAATTTGCTTTTCGCTAGGACGAATATTCGTGGGCTGAAGGATCGCGGTGAGTGAGTATAGCTAATTAGCTACGATCATCGGTCGTGTATGATTGGAGCGGTGCTGATTGTAGCAAACATGTGTGCGGATGGAGGGCGAAACATGCGGGACATGGTTCTATTTGAGATGAATATGCAGAGAGAGGGCGAGAAAAGAACTTCAGGGAACGGGACTTACTTGGGTAGAAGCAATTTGTATATATGTGATGTTTGGTTGTGTTGTAGCCTAGGGATAAAGTCATATACTACATATTGCATATGAAGATCGAAATCAACTAGTTCAGAATGCAGACGCAGGGACGCGCGCTTCGAATTGCTTTTAGATGATCAGCCCTAGCTGCGGGTGCCCAAAACTTTTATTTCGATTTATTCAGCTATGTTCCAAGCCTGCTGTGCAACGGGCGATTATGTACAGGTTGGTGGAACGTTTATTAGTGCTTGTGCTTTGTGTTTACATTCTCTCCACAGCTCGTTGTATGGCACCAACCCAGAAATCGACATTTAAGGTTCTTTTTCCTAGTCGATGTCATAAACTATAGTACCAAAACAGGCCAGACGAGCCATTTTCAGCCCCAAGCCCCCTGAGTTCTGTGCTCGTTTGCTGTCCAGGGAGGTTGTTAATGGGCTGTTGAAGAAAAAAGAAGTTAACAGCAAAAAAAGTCGACACCTATCGCATTTTGAAAGACGCCACCAATATTCATCATCCCGTTCCATTCGGAGAAAAAAGAAAAAATAGAACATCAAAAGAAATGAAAAGAAGCCACAACGTTGCAATATTCTAACGTCTATGGGAAGTTCTTGTCCGAGGTGGCTTCTGCCAAGTCTTGGGGAATTGACTGCCGCGTGATCGTGACGGCATAATGGTATGTACACAGGTAGATCATATGCAAGAATCAACTTTCTTTGATACCTACGTATAAATTTTTTGGGGAGGCAATACTTCTCAATGGCATACAGTACTTTTAGCGGACATGCGCCATAGGGACTGGCATCATAGATGCGGGTATCTGCAGGTGACTTCGTAAGAATGGGATGACTTTTGATTTTTGATAAGCAAGTCATTCAGCTCGGTTGCAGATACAAATTTTGCTATAACTGGAGCGCAAATACTAATGTGATGCATCGATTCTGTGCTTCTATCGTTGCAGTCAAAGTGCGCCCCGCTTGTGGATTGCAGCTACAGTGAGCCGGGTGGACCTAAAGGGTTGACAAGTCTGAGGATGATACCCGTCGGGCCAGAGATGGAAATGCAAGTGAAATCGATAGGCTAAAGTGTCGCTGACCCGATGAAGATACTTGATCTCGGGGCGATAGTCGGATGAATTGTCCCCCCCCTGCGAACGCATACGGTGCTCATTCCCCTACTATCGGCTTGTGGAACTCAAGTTTTGTGTCTAGACGTGTCAAAACGTGGTTCCAAATTGGTGATATTATCATTGTAGGTTTGTGGGACTTTTAGTCAGTTCCTACTGTAGGGATGAGGCCATTTTGATTAAGCTAAAAGCTCCAAATGACCCCTCTACTGCGCCTTGCAATGTCAATCTTTAACCAAAACCGGGAGTGTCTACGAAGCGAATGGATCTGATCGATTCTCCGAGAATAGATTGATTGAAGGGTTGTTCGAAGTTTGACAGGCGCAAAAGGGTAACTATAACCCAATGATCGCTCTCACTATTTGATCCACCCCTCCACTAAATCTCCGAATGGGAGTGACTCCACGAGAATGGTCTTGATTGAGAGTTGAGATAGCTGGTTTTCTTGATCACTTATCAGAGAATGTTGATCATTCTCGTTGGATAGTCAATATCCGTATTTAAAGTAGAAATTCTCGAAAATTCTCGAAAAAGCAAAGTGTTTCAAGGTGTTAGCCTGAAGCAATTCCCAAAGCCTGAAGCGATGTATAGAAGTTGGTTTTATAGGTGGCTGTAACAAGGTCCAGGGCCCTAATAAAAAACAAATAATGCGGTACTGCACCAGTGATGATGGTTTCGATGGTGTCGGCTTTGCATACCAAATAGGAAATGTAATGACTTGGTCGGCGGTTGCAAAGGGAACGCAGTGTGAATTAACTTCCGGGGTATGTTTCTTCCTTATGTTTCAAGACAAGCACAATCAGGACTCCGTACTTTGAGAATCTAAACTTGAAGATACAAGAAATGCATGCATATTCAATGATACCTTGTTATTGAAAATAAGGTGTTAAAGTTCGGATGAGGGCTGGATCTGGTGGCACTTTTGTCGTAAAGCAATCGAATCACAAGTACAATAAGGTACTGTAAGAAATCTTCCAGTCGTATGCAAAACGATTCTCCACGATTGCAGAAGCCTATTCTCAGAATATTCAAATAGGCAGATATACGCCTATGCCATCTGAAAGTTGGCGAAGTGGATTGGGGACAATGAGCAGGCGTTGGAAGCAGTTTTTAACGGATGATCGACCTCCGCCTGGTAAATACTTGTCCGCCGGAGTTGATCCTAGATGAACATCAAGATCCAATATATGCAAATAATATGCAGCCCGAATCTGTTGAGTGACCTCAATTCTGGCATTTCTTGGTAGCAGGAAAAGAAAGGGAGTTGATAGAGATAGACCCCATGATTGGGAGCCATCGACAAAAGCCCAGTTGCCGAAGTTCTTGAGGATGTGATGAAAATGTTAGCATCATGAACAGTTGATTAAGAGGCTTTTGAGAACATGCATTATATATTAATTCAAGGGGCTAAAAGTGCACCATGCACATGCATATTGGTGGGAACTCTTGCCTATTCAGGATGCATGCATTCCTTACTCCATCCAGTCGGTGATTCGAGGAGTCTTTGACTCGAAGAAACAAGTTGTCAGCTTGATAAAAACTGCAGATACGCCTTTGTTCTTGTTGAAGATTGAACAACTGTCAAAGGTATATCCTGGGGTAACAGTACATAGGGCTATACCTGTACCTATATATGTTTGCCAAAGATGCTATAGACGAGACGGTACTGGAGTAGTTCGCTCTTTGCATATCACCACCGAGTGAGTATGCCTGTCAAGCCATGGAGTCGAAGATCAACCTGGGAACTAACTGTACACGGCATCCTTTGGCGACCGCGGGGCAAACTTAATCCAAGACTCCATGTGGCTATCAGCGATAATCCTTGGATGAGAAGGACCGACAAGCTGCCACTGTCCTGGGGCCCCTGGTGGTAAGTATCGCTGGAGTGCGAAGATCACTCTGCAGTAGATGATTTTGACACCAATCATAGTCCATTGATTAAACTTAATGCTCGATAACAATATACCCTCAAGAAGCTCATAAAGTTTCTATTTATACCCTCGCAGAGACTTTCAATTGTTCCAAGTAGGTAAGAAGGATCGACTTAGCTTTGTTTGCCAACCTCCTGTCCAGTGGTTCTATGTATTTTCCATCTTGCTTTATTCAGTATTGGGTAGCATTTCCATGATTGATTGGAGTTTAATCAATATGCCAGAATGGCTGCTTGCAGAAATCATTTCCGCAGCTTTCCATAGGCACGAGCCACGATATCCTTATCACCTTGCATTTGCACTGTAAAATATGCGACATCTATTAGCTTTAATGCTACCTACTGAACAACGAACAAATACATATACGGTACTACAGCACTTACTGTATTGTACACAATACAACGAGATAGTTGTTAGCGATTATGGCATAAGGAGACGGATAGTTACCTGGCCGTGATACTTCTCACACTTCAGCCCATCTATGCTTGTTGTCGCCTGATACAAACTTTGCCTGTTCGCATCAATCTGGAAGCGAGAAAGCCTCTTCGGGAGATCATCTGCCGCACATCGAAAAGGCTTATGGGCATCCGAAACATAGCAAATACACAAGGTCACGGAGAATTGATCATAATAAGTGGTTAAGTAGACTCCAAACGTTATTGAACTTGTCGAGTTTCGATTGTGACTACATATATTACAATATACCGGTACACGATCGTTCGAATTGATTGATCATATTCACCATATCATTACTGAACTCGTTTTGTACCCTTTGCTTTTTTCAGCCTCCGCTGTTGCTAGTCTACTCCAGGTTTCTTCTCCGGAGGGGGTAATGAAGGGGCTTCGCGGCGTTATGGTCGCATTTTAGCGCAGTAGTGCTTTTTAGGCGAACATATGAAACATATGAAAGTAGAAATAATCACTGGCTAATTTGTATTTATCAGTACCTTGATATTTGCCGTGGCGTTCCTCGATGGTGTCGTGCTTGTAAAGTCGACACAGTAAATAAGATGCGGTTGCACTAACATCTCAGCAATTGGGTATGGAAGAATCTTAGAAGGTTACCATGTTATCGCTGTCTTCTCCAACGGTCCAACCAGCTTGTCAGATACTTCCACCGATGGTGTGTGTCCTAAGATCTACATTATCCGAGGCAAGAGGGATCACCATGGCGTTTTTTAGCTTTAGTTTTGTCTCTATCTTACCGGTCTAATCAAAATAATGGGGAATAGGCCCCTGATACGATAGTAAAACAAGGGTATTCGACTCGACCCAACATGCTGGCCGTGGACACAACCGAGGCAGGTTGTCTGAAAAGGAATTTAGATGGGCACTGGTAAGCATTACGTGAGTTAGGAACGAGTGAAGACTTGACTGGGTTGATTGTGGTAACGAAAAATCTGTATAGTGCCACAAGTTTCTCGGTGAGTCGGCGTATAATAGTTGGGGATATCCAGTGGAAATCTTTCAAAGCCCCTTCATCTTCTTATTACGATATATGTACCACTTCAAAGTCTTGAACGCGAAAATAACAACAAGATTATTGTACAATATCTCTCGTCAGTTTCGTAGCTATACTTGTTGGCAAGATGAGTAATTGAATAATAATTCGTTGGATAAACCATCAATTTGATCCGATTTTTGTTTGATGACAATCATCACGAAAATTAGGATGATCCTCATAACCCTAGAATTAACCCAAATCATTCAGCCCAAATCATTCAGCTCTTTGAAACACACATCTATCTAATTCCCAATGAAGATGCAAGACCGAGATTTGTTTATATTCATACGAAAGCACTTTCTTAATTAATATATGTTTCGACTGTCAGGTCAAAAGGATCCCCGACAAGATTAACCAAGATTAGGCCCTCAACGTTCTCGAACCTCAAGCAAACATCCCGTATCCCTTGCGCCGGGATATCCAGCGGCACTGTACATCTTAAGTTCTAATACGGAGAAAAAGCATGGTCAACACGGGCCGTGGTGATGAAAAAGCGTGTGATTGATCATTGATTATCATTGACAGGAGCATAGAAGTCCCACAGAGAAGAATCTAGATAGAGACGGCACGGGTAGCGACATTCTAGACTGTCATTAAAATGTTCGATGAACTGGTCGATGTACTCTTATTTAGCAAATTTCTTAGGCTCTGAATTGAATTCAGACAGCAACCGAGAAACACGAAGAACACATCATATTCTATACTGTATCAAATTACTCTCTAGCCTCTCCCCTGCTCATGACCATCGACGAAATAATTCGTTTTTTAATACCTAGCAACCTCCTATCTACCCTGCTCATCAGAAGAATATGAACTACTCGAGTACAACGTCTAAAGTAGAATACTGATGATCACGGCGGATAAAGGAACGATGTTCCCCAATGCTGATAGACATTCATCAAAGGGATGAAACTCTATTCGTAAGCAGGTTGGCCGTCCGTCCATGGCCAAAATATCATCAGCATTGCAGGAACCGCACAGCAGGATGGTAACCTCCAGAATTCCGTAATATTAAGATCATTTCTCTACCGGCACTTCATTACGCCGTGTAACAAAAGATAATCTCACTGCGCTGGCCACAACATTATATTTCTTCAGGCCTCGATAGGCAACCTCGCTGTTTAGAGGTTCTGACGATATCGCGGATATTCATCAAATATTGGACTCGTCTCCATTCAAATGAGCGGAGGGGAAACCCTGCATCATATCATCTTCCCAACCTTTATCACGGACCCCTCCATTCTCCAAGCGAGCACCGGCAGAGACAAGCAGCGGGCGATCGCTGGAGCAACTGTAAGGGTATTCAAGAGCAAGGGAATGCCTTGAATGCCTTGAAGCCGCTCTTCCAGAGATTCGTCCAATCTACTCTAAGCTAGCAGCAGCCTTGCATTTTTATTGGTTAGTTGCAACACTTATTCGTCCCAAAAACGCTGGATTGTGTCAAAGTATCACCACTGCACCAGCGATTCACTTGATTCCCAAATTGTAGCATATTCTGCGAACAGACGAATTATGAGTGGCATGAATTTTGTATATCACGATTGTTACTTGAAGATAATTTGGGGAACTTAGAGATTGTATAGCTGTGAAATGCAGAGTTTGAAAGCTAGCATGCATATACGTACAGCTTCACCGGCATGAACTAGGGAAATACAGAACACGAAACTCATCCAACGCCCGAGTTCTTCCCACGGTAGTTGCCAGAATGAAAAGTACTGTACATAATCATCAACAAAATGTATGTCTAGGTAGGCTCTAGGTATGTTGTAGCTACTCGAGTATACCTGCCATCAATCTGGCAGAGCTCTGAAGACTCAGATTAGATTACAGTATAGCGGGCAAATTCGACTACAATTCATCGTTAACTTTATCAACCCTTCTAATGTTAACTTTTCCAAGGCTTTGCTCTACTAATTTGCCGATGAAAGGTTCATACCAGCCGATCCCAACCTGGACTCACCGTTTGCGCGTCACCTCGTCTCATATCTTTTCTTAGCAAGCTGTCAAAAACCTAATCCCAAACATGTTGAAGTGACAGGCAGGGTCACCCTTCAAAACCTGAAAATTATGTCGAAAGAAGGATCCACGACATCTGAATTGGGTTATGCTCCGAAGCATGCCTGTCCGCATTAAACAAGCATCCTTACCCTAGCCAATCCCCTCCAATCCATCCACTTGCGGGTGCATAACGAAAGTAACGGTCATTGCAGGCATGAGACCCCCTGGACCCACCCTGGGCAATCCTGGAAAATCATCCACTGCAAGTCCACATCGAGCACGCAGTACCGGTCGAGCAATACCAAAAGGCGGCGAAATCCCGTAGACCAATATGAAGCAGACGGTCGTCCGGATCATTCCATCCATCGAGTATTATTATTAGTGCCAAGTTTGGGGCATCTGAAGTCACAGTCCCGGAAGGTAGACCCACACCCAATTTGTGACAGCAAGTGTTACTCTGGTATCCTACCAGGATCTCTTTGGTGGATTCGCGCTGATCGCCCACACCCACTGCCTTCGGGAGATCTGATATTAAATATCTAACGATCCCTCGTGTCCTTCAAAAGCCTTATATTCGCAGACGTATCTTGAAAGTAATAGGTTCGGTCAGCTTATATACATCACCAGACGAGTGAAACATACGGAAGAACTCGAAGTAATAATCTAATCAACATTCAACGACCTCTTACATCTATCTACCCATCAACTTCCATTCGCCTCTTTACAGCTTCGATCTTGATCTACTTCACATAAGGCTATGAATCTCTCCAGTCTTGTCCACGAACGAAGAAATCATCAACAACATTTCTCTCATTATAACAACACACCAGAAGTGATGGCTTCAAGTCCTTACACAGTCCAGCCCATGGCTCAACATGCTTCCTATACATACGTCAATGCACCTCAACCACCACCTTCTCCACCCGTAGACGAAGCTTCAAAATGTTCCCTACCATCAATTTCAAGTCTATTAGGTTTGGCCGATGGATCAAGTCCTACAGAGCAAACTCAGCAACAGTCATCGCCAAAACAAGGTTAGTGCTCTCTGATGCTCCATTGTGTTTCATATGATTGATTTTTTGCCTCAGCACCTTTGAAGGAAGAATACAGACCTGAATCTGGACACCAGTACGGTCCTTCCCCATCGATGAGCTCTCGAGGTGCTCTTCCACCCACGCCTCCGATGCATTCTGACGGCGGCTTTGACGGCAGACAATCACCACCACAAGCATCCACTTCATCATACTCAGTAGTCTCCGCACCAAGTTATTACTTCAATCCTTCCCAGATTTCAGCTATCAACAACATGGAGCCTCACGCACAACGCCAGCTAGTTCCAGCTGCGACTCGAAGAGTCTCAATGCCAGTGTCTCCAATGCCATATGCTCATTCGCCATTCAATGGTTCCTATACTATGTCTCCAGGAGCCCAGTCTTTGAGCTCTTACTACCCGAGTCCGATACAAGCACAGCCTCCTCAGGTGTCTGGACTATATTATCAAAGACCACTTCCTCATGTATGTTTATTGCCTTTAAGAAATGAGAAATTGTGACTAATTCCTAAATAGCAATTTCCTCCACCACTGATGCCAGTGTCTGTGACTCTGACTCCATCCTCTGGTACTAATCCATGGCAACATCACCACTACATCTCGCCTTCGTCGGCAGCCTCATTCCCTCAGTCACAAGATAGATATATCTGTCAGACTTGCAATAAGGCATTCTCGAGACCGTCGAGTCTTAGAATTCACAGCCACTCACATACTGGCGAGAAACCTTTCAAGTGCCCACATCAAAATTGCGGGAAAGCATTCAGTGTTAGGAGTAATATGAAGCGACACGAGCGGGGGTGCCACAGTTTTGAAAGTGGATCTATGGTCTGAGTGTCATCGTCTTTATGGGTCGATTGGCCATGGCAGGTGATAATTTCGCTTGTCACTAATGTATAAATAGCTGGGTATTGTGTGGGATGACTTTCTTAATCACGATACCCGTCCTCTTGGTCTATATTTCTTATTTTTGGAGGATCTGTATAATTATGAGAAGGCGTCTGGGAACACTTGGGGGTTGGAAACTATCTGCGGTCCGCATTTACATGGGCGTTTAATGGCTATTAGTTCCTCAAACATTATGAGAGAACGGATTTGTTATATGAAGATAAGGCTGAGACGAAGGGATCGCGAGGTTTCGAGGTGGCTTTGGAAAACAAGATTGGAAAGGCAGCAAATGTCATGAAGAGATGCTTGCAGGTCCACCATCATCCTCTAGAGAATAGACAGATGATAGTGTAAAAGTAATGGAATCAATTCAACAAATCCTCAGAAGGACACACAATCCTTCTTTCTCTTTCATCTTTCGCACCCAGTGCTATTCAGAAATTTCCATCTTTATCCGGAAATTCATTTATGACTTGTCTCTCTAGAAAGAATATTCCAAAGGTTCTAAGGAATAGATGGATATGAAGTTTTATGAACCGTTACTTTTTCATAACATGATCTCTGGATCTATTTGTTTCAAACACAGCTCGGCAAACCCCTCACCCACATTCCCATTGGCGAACGCTTTCAAGATACAAGATTCATCAGACATTACATACCAAACATTTTACATGCAACATTGGGTGCTCAAACGCATCATAAAACACGCTCTACAGTAACTCTGCTCATATCTACTCTCGGTCCCCTCTACGAGAAAAAAAGTCAAATAATAAAGCACAAACAGGAGCACCTCTCCACTCGCTCTCCACTCTTCCACCCTTGCAGGCAACGTTGCTACGGAACTTGAACCTAGACGCGAACCCACAAGACGTCAAGGACCCCAGAGGCCAGAAGATCTGATCTCCTGCATCTTGGGATTATCCGCCCACTATCTGCGGTGGCTATGGCCATCAATGGTCAATCAGCTTCATCGTTGCGGAAGTCGCTTCTCCACTTCTCTATCCTCTTCCCGCCCCAATGCCTCCTTCCCCTTTCTCTCAGTCTGGCAGTCAGTGTCTGCATCTCCCACTTGGTAGGATTATGATTGAGAAAAGCTCGCTTGAGTATAGTTATTTGCACTGCACAAGTTGGCACCGGTTGTTTTCAATGGAGATATGCTCGAGTCATTCTTGAAGATTTGACCGGGTAGAGAGAGTCAGTTTCTACTGTACGGTTAATAAGATTATAGATACTCATGCCGCCAGAAAGTCCGCAACTTGGGTAAGTTAGCACATGCCATAAGGTGGTAAACTACAACAGGAATAGCCTAGTTTTTAACTTCCCGAGTTGCAAACTTTCTGGCAGCATGAGTACGTACTCTCCGTGATGATCTACGATTTAGAGGGACCTTGGATGGATGACCGTCAGTACCTGGCTGTATATTAGAGTTCATTGATGCTGCAAAGAGAGTTTCGACGCATATGAGGGGAACCTGGAAAGCAGATCAAGCTTCGTCAGCTGCGACAGCAGTGCTAATCATATTTGCTAATTGTCCAGCTGCAGCTGCTGAGGTGCCAGCCAGCTGACTGAACATTAACTTATTCCTGTACAATGTGTGGATGTTCACAAGAGTGACGAAATCCAAAACCTAAAAGGTGCACATGTAGGATGATCCTACCGCGAATACTTACCTGTGGCTGAAAGTTTTGAGATCAGGGACATGGGAGTAGTATCTCGCTCCCCTTTCGTACTCGTTCTATCAGCCAGTAAGTATACGAGCGAGGGTATATAATAACAAACTACACCAAAATATAGCATCACCGCCGTTCCCGGGGCCCAATACCTGTTATGTTACACTGTTGCACGCCTTGGATATTTACCGCAACCAACCAAACCCAATTCAAGCAGCCCCATCCTTCCCATTCTATAGCTCTCAGACGCTATAACATACTACAGCGAGACACCAAACCATCACACAAAAGCAAATTTCATCACCAATGTCCTGAATCCACTGACCACCCTCCCGAGTCCCAATTCAGGAAACCCCCGCGATCCACTTCTACTAACACCTAGGTTATTTTTTATCTCCTATCCGCTCGATTCCTTGCAAAGGAGCCCTGTAAACATCTCGGATGTTTTCACTAATGGATAAGAACCGTCGCACATCTTATCCATCATACGCATCGCTCAAAACCTTAGGCGACCATACCCATCGCGAACAATATCTCCACTGTCAAAAAGCCTGTCAAGCTATGTGGTGCTTCTCCACTCATTGGCACTGATCGTCGACGTTTAGAATCCTCTCCATCGACGCCCCCGTAATCTTCTTCCCTAGTCCCATATCCGAATCTAGATGCCATGCCAAACCTCTGTAACCGAGATTTTGAGTGCACAGTACTGGCACCAGAAGATCTCAGATATCATCCAATTCATGGTTCATCCCCGGTTCCAGCATTATCCCTCCCAAACCTCTTTCTCCGGAAGAGGGAATTTTCTTCAATATTGACAATCATCGGAGATTTGCCAGTCCACGCAATATATTTATCGTATCCATCTTCTATACTCTAGAAGATGTTTAATCCTTCCATAACTCTCATTTCTGCTGGCAAATTGCATAAATTGCTTGATATATTGATACCCAGGTACTTTAGACGTTATTGAAATGGTATTATGGGTGGGGATAAGGGGTCAAACCACCGCCAAGCACACTGACAGTCATCTAAGCCCTATAACGTGTCTGGAATTAACAATACATACACGGAGTATATACCCAAACTTGAATATTGTATTTCTCTTCCATGAACATCGTATATCGGCGTAGATTAAAAGCCCATGAAGTATTTCCCAAAACAATTTGACGTGTGCAGGCATTTCGATAGAAGAACGGAAACGGTAATTTCGCCACGTGGGTTTTCAATGGGTAATGGGTAATGGATACGCTTCGGGGATTAGATATATAATTCGATATCAATGGATATTCAAGGACTACCGACCGGTATACCGAATAGCATGAAAATAGATCTTAATTATTATATGAGTGCGGAAATTTGTTTTAAGGTATATTGGGCAGTATTAAGACAAGGGACGGGTAACTAAACATGTCCGATATGGATCCTGTCACCGCCATTAAAAATCCACTACACGGCAAATCTGCAGATACACGGTACAACGGGGGTACACGCCCTAACGAACGTTACCTGTCGTACTGGTATATGTTTCAGAACTCGAGCAAAACAGCCTGAGATCAGCACTCTGGGCACTGACTCGCAAAACAAGCGCCCTGCACGCGAAACGGTGAAGAACTTTTATGATTCGACAGATATGACAATATAAAACAACGAAGACGACCCGGTATAGCGTCTACTCTGTACTACCTACTATAGATATTGAACCCTGCTTCTTGTGGGTGGATTTGAGTTCGCCATCGATCTGGGAGGGTCCTTGCTCCAGTTTTCATCCCATCCTTTCATGCACTGGCAGTAATCCGGGATACCTCCTCGCTAAGAGTTGTTATGAAAACAATTTCAATTTCCCCGACATTTTACCTCGCTCGACTTTCCTCCCCGACATTTTAAAACAAAAATCATAAACTGTATATGCTGACCCCCCACGAACATCATGAAATCCCACGAGCTTTCATTCCCTTGAAATCCAACATCTACACGAAGATCTAAATGATCCTCCGGCCGATGCTTAAGTCAGAATCTACGAAGTAGATGTTCTGAAAAAAATCGTACGACATTTTTCGACAAGGGAAAGGTATCAAACGTACCAAAGCTTCTCTTTTGACCCCCAGCCACATTATTCCCGAATTACGGTTAAAACGAGATTTGCATTGTCGAGAGAGATCACGGTAGCTTTGCCGAGATGATGTGTCTTTTGGGAGACTTGTCTTGGATGCCCTGTCAATATGGTGGTATGCTTGATTGATGATATACGGTTGTCATGTACTAGTACAGAGCCTCCGGGTGTTCTGGAAAATCGATTTTGGGATTGGTGGCCCGACAATCGGGATTCGGGAATGAACTTTATTGAGACCGAGGTTCTATGTAACACTGTAGGTGTCGATCAGGGGTATACGTCATAATCTGCAATTTGGTGTGCTAACTTTCCTCTTCGAGATTCTTCCTTCCCGAATCGTTTCGATACCACTGTGTCATTGCCAAGTTGACATTCTCGTGAAGAAGCAAAACTACATTCCCATGTGACAGGCTCGAGAAAACAGTTGCCACAAATACGAACTCATTGAGTAGCGCTCACCGAACCAATATCATATAGGATTTTGTTGCATATTATAGTCTTCATCTTCCGTTAGGTATAGCTGTGGAGAGGGTAGATGAATTTATTATTTGCATGACGACCAAAACATTCAAGTGGATAGAATGAAAGTAAGTGAAGCTGAAAGAATTTCGGTGGTAATAGATTGCCCCTAAAAGCGAAGGGCTCTGGACTCTAGACTCTGTAAATATGCGACAGTGTAACTTGCGGTGCAGGTAGTAGCATTCAGCTTCATCGGCCGGACTCATGAGCATATTCAAGGAGGAAACGTGGGTTGTAAAGGCTCGGATAGTTTCGAAGCCTTCTTTTTTTTGCTCCGCTGAACAAATGGAACGTTAGAACAAAAATCATTGTAAACTGCAACACTCACAATCATTTGTTTGATTAGATATATGCGAATTAGTGTCGTATAAAAATGGCAACCAACCTCCATTCCATTCATCCCACTCCAACCTATACAACACTCACACTCTTCGGCAGAATCCCAGGCTGGCTTTCTTCTTGTGTTTTAGATACATCTTCTCCTCTTGGCCCCCGTGTCCTTTTTCTACTTATTTAATCGACCCTCTGCCTTCGTCATGGATCAGAATGATGATTGAAATCAGCAAATCACATACCACGGGCTGAACAACAACACATTCGAACCGATGCAGCCTAGATACGCGGATGTTGGTTCGGATCGTCGTTCGATGTTAGAACTAGAATTGTCCGAATTCTGTATATCTTTCTCTTAATGGATCGATATGGCTTCAATAAACGGTCAGTAATCCTTTTGGTCTGTTAGTTATGATGTCAACGCTGATAGTAATTTGATCAATAACAATTCAACAATTTTGATGTTTCCGCTAATCTAGAGAATATCTAATGTTTCTCTGTTCGTTATATGCTCCACACGATCCAATTCTTTGAGAGTCTGTATAAGTTCATTTGCAGCTGGAGATATACATAATCGAGATTCCGCCACAAGAGACTATAGCGATACAATGGGTCCTCTTGACGACAGGTAAAAGTGAGCGGAATATCATCACTAAATTTGTGTTTTGTGGTATAAACATTGCAAGTACCATGCTTTCTGATACAATACTCATGTCCGTACACAACAATAACGTGAACAGTCATTACACCCATTACGCATTGTATGTGTTAACCCGCCTTTTTGAGCAATGCTGCTTGAACTCTCACTCCGCAGCTTTGACCCGAAGTGTCGACGTCGATCCATTTCAAAGCAATGGATAAATCTGTTCCATGCCAAAGTAACAACAATACAATGCACTCAAGACCTTTTCGGGATTGCAAGAGAAAGCAGGGTGGATTCATCTTGATATTGAGGGGGCAACGTCTCTTTATCAATTTGAGGCTTCTAGCTATTGCCATTTGAGAGTGTCATGGCCATCATCATTCATTTGATGGTACTCAACCCTTTACTTCAGTACACTTGATGTTTCGACATATTTTCCATAGATTGATGGAACTTTGGGCTACAAAGAAAACTCGTGTCTTGACAGACTGCGCTAGAGATCAAGACTTCTTGGACTTAGTGTTTAGAGAAGTACTGTGACCCTATACTAGACAATGGTACATAAACTCAATGAAATGAGGAAATATGGACGAAATAAAAAAAACTTGTGATGAAAGCACAAAGGCTCACTGATTTAATAGCGATGGTAGCGATAGTTCTTGATTCTTGCTTTCCGACATGATTTTCCAAGGGGATGTCAAATTAGACAAAAGAGTAAAAATATAAAGTGGTACTTTGTTGCACCCAGTTTTGAGACATCAATCTGGCACACTAGGAGCTCTTTTTCCAAGCAGGTACAGCACCATGTGATTTGTACTCACAGTTTTGCCTATCATATCGATACTGAGAACTGTAAAACCAAAAATTCATGTACTCAAAGCCAAAAGGCTTGCTTGTTATTGAGTTGGGGCTGGTCCTGGTGATAGGGTCATACATAATGTAGTGAAGAACAATTTGTCTGTCAACTAGAGTTCATCCCAAGAAAAACTCAATGAATAAAGATACTGTGAAGTATCCCAGAATAATTTCCCTGCAAAGTTATCTCCAATATATTCCTGTGAATTCAAAAATTGAGAGACTCAACTGAAAGAAGGTTGTTCCATTAGAGCTGGTTATGGTTTGCTCAAGCAGTAGTAGTCTACTTCTGAACATGCTTGAATGATATGATACTTCATACAATTAACTACAGCCATAGATAAATATATCAATACAAAATTCGACATAAAAAAGATGAACTCACTAGACTTGTGTTGTTGTAATAAGACTTTATGGCTACGGAAAGGTAAGTTCCCCATGTCATGTGACATTGAAAGTAAGTAACGATAAGGCTGACAGAGCCTGGTAAACAATGGCCCAAGCTTTTGGTTGAAGTGTAGCCTTGAGATCTCATTTTATCTTTACAGATTGCTGCTCAATAAATTCATTGACCATCAATCTGAAAACCTAATCTGTCAATTGTAAACTGTAAAGCATCAATATCAGACAATCATGGATTCCATGGATATAGATTCCCCTACGGAAATACCTCAAGTGGATGGAGAAGCCGAGGTAAGCTAATGTCATATCTGAATCCAAGCTCTCCTGGTAGAGAAGTTGGCGGAAATTTCAAGTGAAACAGTATCTCAATCACTTGCAAGGTCTTGCTTGAATTGACATATCTCTAGTCTTCGACAAATGCTGGAATTCCATCCGAAGCCCCAGCATCAGAACCTAAAGACCCAAAACCTACGGCCCCCAAATCTAAGATATCGAACAATGCGCCTGGTTATAGATACAAGTATCCAGAGGCCGCTCCGACGCCACCTGGTGTTGACGACGACAGATGGAATAAGATATACGTGGCTGCAGATTCTCGATTCTATAACAGAGCCAAGAAGAATGCGGCTGAATCCAGAAAGATCAGACTGACTGGCGAGACTTATCAATTAGCACTCAGAATTCTGAAGGAGAGGGACGAGAAGGAAGCCGAAGCCGTGGCAGATTTGGCTGCTGGTATCGCACCGCCCCCGAAAAGAACGCCAAAGCCGAAAGCTCCACCAAAGATGCCAAAAGCTCCATCTACAAGCTCTCGAGACGGCACACCGGGTTTCAATGATAGGATTTCTTTAAGCATTTCCGAGCAGATCAAGAGTGAAGGCCGTGCTCGTAAAGCACTGCCATACTCTAGCCATGGATCTCCTGGGCCATCTGCTGCTAAGTATAGCAGTCCTGCGCCGTCACAAATCAAGTCGGAAAGAGCAGAGAGACCAGGACCGAAGAAGAAGGGCACCGCCGCTACTATCAAAAAAGTTCGACCGAAGGGGGCCAAACCGGAAGGTAAAATTTATTTATCACCGCAACATTAACTTAGTACTCATATAGACTAACACATTTTCAAAGGCCCTACAGAAGCTAGATCACAACGTAACAGCGCCACTCCTGGACTGAGAACTGGCCCATCTGACGACGATGACAGCAATGACGGCGGCGAATATTGTATATGTCGCGGTCCTGATGATCACCGCATGATGATATTCTGCGAAGGAGGTTGCGAAGACTGGTATCACTGCTCATGTATCGATGTTAATGTCGAGGACGCGAAAGAACTTCTGGATCGATTTATTTGTCCGAATTGCAGCTCTGATACTGCATTTACTACCTGGAAGCGAATGTGCAGATACCATAATGTTGATGGATGTCGGAAGGCTGCTCGTGTTAGCGAAGTTCCACCTAGCAAGTATTGCAGTGACGAGCACGCAACTGCTTTTTGGGAATTTGTTGCTCGAAAAGTTCGCTCCAATAAGAAACGTACTATGGGCGGTGCCTTGGGCGAGAAAGAATTCGGAGCGTTGTTGGATTCATGTAAGACAGCAGCCGATTTTCACGCCTTTGGTTCGAGACCGAAGTTGCCAGTACCTGAAGGCTACGACCCAAGTCAGCCATTGGGACTCAACTATTTGCTCCCTGAAGAGGAATCTACCATAAGTAAAATCAAGGCCAGACGCACAATCATTGAACAACGCATTGAAGGATTCAAAACAGCCCAGAAACTTTTGATCATGATGAACCGACGCGCCAAGATCGCACAAGAACATCCAGATGTCGATGTCAAAGAGATATGCGGGTACGACAATCGCCTCGCCCTGAACGAAGATGAGCTCGGTGCTTGGTGTGCAAGTGATGAAGGCAAAGGTTATCTCGCTATTGGGGTTCTTGGTCCTCGTACCGAGGAAACAAAGCATATTGGCGAAACAACTCCACATTCTGGTCAAGTCATTCCTGACACAGGAGACGTACCTGATGAACTAAAGAATATGTGCATCAAGCCTCTCAAGAAATGCAAGCACAACGGCTGGCGTGGTAATCATGCAGAGCAGTATGCCTACGCAACCAAGACTCTGACAGAAGAATTAGCAAAGTTAAGCCAGCAAGAGGCCTCTATTATTGATGATGCCGAGACTAGAGAAGCCACCAAGGATTATAATGCCGAGAATACGGTAGAGCAACTTTTTTAAACAGTAGTTGGTTTCTTTTGTTAATTTGCGATGTATTGGCTCTTGGCTTCTATCAAGGCGTATGTGTGGGATACCTTAGAAAGGCGGGGTTTTAAGATTCGGTATGCATGGTATGGACAAATGGGGGACATCAATAGGATGATTTGATTGCCGCTCTAAGTTTGAGGGCAGTATGGTACATATACCCGGATGGAGTTTGCGAATATCAAACAATCTTAATATACTCATAATTTTACTGATCATTACAGCGACCGAGATGACGACACATGTGATTTGAACCATCATTGTTAAAACTATGATATTTCAACCCCAAACCCATCATCCCCCTCATTCCTCACCCACCCACCCAAGCACTCTCTCACCTCTTCCTTAACCGTCCTCCTCCCCTCCAACATCTCACTCTCCTTCAAATCTCTATAACTATCCACCACCAAACATTTCCTCATCCTTTCCACAATCTCCTGGCCCCGATCTATCTTTGCCATCGCAGTCATCGCAGCCAAAATTTCAATCCCCAATTTCCATCCCTTCCTCCTACAAACTCTACTCGCTCCTCTGACGTCAAATTGTTTTCTTCCCTGCAACGCACCATTTACCAGCGTTTCCCCGCCTATCTTCCCATCCCCGAGAATCCAGGACGTGGAGATATTGCTACTTACGTATTCTGGTACTTTGGCCTTGAGCTCGGCGTTTACATATCTTCTCGAATACACGAATTCCCTCGCCGTAGTTTTGATACCTATTACATAGAATCCGTAGCCGGTTTTCGTCAAGCTCGATTTAACAATCTGATTCTGTAAATCCGCCAGACGTGTGCTAAAACATCGCGTAAATCCACTCTGGCTATATTGCGTTTCGGGGAGGATCAGAGAATCCAAATACATGTTTTGAGGGGAGATGAAAAGGGAGGTGAGAGAGCTGAGGAGTGATGTGTATTGGGTGGTAGCTAGCTTATCGGAACAGGATTTGGAGAGGGTGGCGGGTGCGTCGGGACGAGAGGGCTTGCGGCGCACGTAGCCGAGAAGTTGGAAGTTGGCTCGGCCTGGCAATTCGGGTTTCGTGTTTTCATCTTCTTCTTTTCCTGGATTTGATATGGGAGGGGGTAGTGCCCAGGGTGTGGGATCATCCTGTGCAGCCATGGTGAGTTCCATGCTGGCATCGCCGCAAGGTGCTTCGGAACAGTACATGAATAGTTTGATGTGTGGCTTTAGTTCGAAAGGCTGGAATGAAGCTGGGGTTATGGTATCCGGGGAGCGGTGTTGTAGAAATTGTGAGGGGATAGAGGGGGTGGAGAGAAGGGAAAGAGCTTCTTGGAGGAGAAAATGGTTGAGGGAGCGTAGACAGAGGATTTCGGCGTGCCAGTCGTGGAGGACGTTGCCCTGTGCCTGGGGGAGTTTGGAGTGGGGGAGACATTTCATGCCAGTTCTGCGACAGTGAGGAGAGGAGGTTAGGGAGATGAACAAACAGCGAAAATGTATCTTGAGTGCGATTCGTGAAAGAAAATATGAGGATTCTAATGTGCTAAGAACGTGACTTCACATTTCGCACTTTCGGCAAGCCTCCAGCATAATGTAGAGGTAGATAAAATTCCAACAGCAAGAAATTGACTCACGCAAGAGCAAGACAAGTCAATCCTTTCTCACCTACCTGAAATCAGCCTACCGTATCCAACATAATATTCGATATATACACATCAAATCAAAATGAGAACTCCCACTCCCCTCCCTTTTTTCGAAAAATAAACCTACCAAAAGCAACAATCCCACTTAACGGAACCCATTCTCTAACCCCGACTCCCCTATTCAACGGTTTTCTCTTCGTAGGTAATTCATCAAATTGTTTTAATACCACATTTGCGATATCATCTCCTGATGGTTCATTCATGATATCTAGACCTATAGTTATCGTCGGGAATAAATACGACTGTAACAATTAGCTGCCCAGTACAGTACTTTGCAGTAATTTTCGTGTGGGGTTGAACTTTGCGGAAAAGAGTCTGAATTGATTGGTGGAATGCTAGTGAATCGCGTGTGGTGGGGGATCCGAAGATCTAAGGGGATGTCCGGTTTAATTGCCGCGTTGAGGAACGACTGGAAGTAGATGCATGGGATTTGTACAATGTTTATAATTGCTTATGCATGATTTGTTACTGTTAATCTTGATTTTGAGTCTTTTATATTCCCTTGTACTAAGTACTATATAACTATACTAATTATTAAAGGGTATTAAGACCTCACCATCATTTCCATTAAACCTTTCTTTCGATCACTTCATCTTCAAGACTTTACGAGCTCATCTACCCCGCATCTAAAACTTCACCCAAGCTCTCTTGATATACTCATTTCATTACCTTTACCTCAATATAAACTACACAGTATCTAATCATGGATCCTAACCAAATGAACATTCCCCCGATGAAAGATCTCACTATCGACAATATTACCGAAAATACCGTTAGGATAAACTCTCAAGGACAAGATGAACGTCTCACATATGTTATGGAAAGACTCGTTACCCATCTTCATGATTTTGCCAGAGAAACACGATTAAGTACCAAAGAATGGATGGCTGCATTGGATTTCTTGGTGAGGGTGGGACAGATATCGAGTGACGTGAGACATGTATGTATATCTTATTCTGACCCCAGCATCATCAGTCACGACCAAGATAATTAACAAAATTGAATAGGAATTCATCCTCCTATCAGATATCCTCGGGCTCTCCCTCTTAGTCGACGCAATTGACCATCCCAAACCCCCCGCTTCAACCGAAGGATCCGTTCTCGGACCCTTCCACACCCACGATGCCGAAATCATGGCATCCGGAGACAAAATGTCCCATGACCCCAAAGGAGACCCATGCATCGTTCTCTGCACCATAAAAGACGTTTCCGGAAACCCCATCCCAGGTGTCAAGATCGATATATGGGAGACCGATTCCACTGGTCATTATGATGTACAACATGACATTCGAGATGGACCTGATGGGAGATGTATCATGAAGAGTGATTCCAATGGAGACTTTTGGTTCAAGGCCATTGTACCTGTTCCCTATCCGATTCCGCACGACGGGCCTGTGGGTCAGCTTTTGAAATTGTTAAAGAGACATCCTTGGAGACCGGCGCATATGCATTTTATGTTTCAGAAATCTGGTTGGGATCATCTAATTACGTTCGTATCCTCGTTTTCCCATCTGGTAACAGGTCTGTACTGACATACGTTTGCTTAAGTGCACTATATCTTCGTGGCGACCCATACGAGTCTTCCGATGCAGTATTCGGGGTTAAACAATCACTCATCGTAGATTTCGAACCCGCAACCGCTGATATTGCAATGAAGTACTCGGTGGCTGAGGGTTCAAAAGTGTTGAAACATAATTTTGTTTTGGTGAGTGAGAAGGAGAGTGAAGAGCTGAGAGATAAGAATGCGTTGAAAGCTCTGAAGGCACTAGGGATGAAAGTCAAGTTGTTGGATCATTTACCTGTGCCGGATCTTGATTGAACTATTGAGATCTGATTTTTGCATTCTGAGAGGAGAGAATTTTCAATATTGCAGGACAAGATAAAGATCCATAAATTGGTTTGGTATACTTGAGCGGAGAATAGTTTGAGTGTTTAGAAATCAATTGAACATTCCAAATTCCACTCCAATATTAACGAGGGAGGAAGGAAACTTTCAATATTCAAACACAATGCACACATCAAAGTTGAAGCATCGATTAAAACAACCCCGAACTATCCACACAACATGCAATATCGTCAGTTCGCCACACAAAGGGTAGTTTACGCCTCCAGAATCTCATCTCGTCACAACCTCACAACCGGTAAATACAACAAGTGATTCCACTTTCAGCTAGGTTACTTACTTAATTCACATCGCATGAAGTATAATCTCTACCACCTAGCAGTCAGCAGTCAGCGGGCACCTACCTACTCGGGGACCACTCCCCTCGGTCATGCGAACATGACCGCGGAACATCCGATAACTACTACTTTGAGTTTGGTTCGGAGTATGCGATTTGCAACAATAGATTTTGGGCGGCCGGGCGAGGAAATGAGAGGTTTAGATGGGTCGATGGTGTGTTTCTCTGGGAATCAGTTATGGGATGGATATTCGGGGACTAGATGGATGAGTGAATGAGGCGAGGTGTTGCATAAGAACTAGGGAGGGTTGCGATGGGATGGGATGGCGTGGCATGGCTGAATTTAGACGGTGTTGGGTTGTGAGATGAGATAAGATGGACTGCAACTCGGAAACATAGTATAGTGGTGTCGAAGTCTTTGTTGAGTTCATTAGTTCATTATTTCATGTGATGTGATGTAAATGTAGCAGGATAGTCCACTGCCGCTTCGAATTTGTGAGCTTTTGTGCTCAAAATGGAACTCGAGTGACTTCTCAGAAAATACCACCGAGATTTTTACTTTACACATTCATTCAATCGATATATAGAAATGCATCGAGTCTACGCTTGCTATGTATGCAGTAAAATTCATTTTATATCGGAAAGTTGAGGATTCAGTATACCATCCATATGATCCATACCATACCACAATATCAACCACGAGCGAATGGGTTACATTCATTTCTATTATTTATTCGTTCATACTTAACTCGAGTATATTTCGAATAGCAGTTAAGTCAACCAATTAAAGTAAAGTTACTGGAATGGAAGGTTTGTTGCAAGTCTGAAAATCAAAGATTGGTGTAGAATCTTTCTCTGATGCGGGTAGAATCTATCTACAACTTATATAGATACTCTTCCTGGGAGAACTCCGAACTGATATCAATCAAAGTAGAGGTCCTGAAGTTTTGTTGCATATCTGAAGAAGACTTCTCAAGACTTCTCCATTATGGGTAATAAATAACTTGGAGTTTTGTTTTGTTGCATATCTGAATTTTGAACACATTTTGAGGATTGACAATATCGAATATGGGCTCATTGAATAAGGAAACTCTAACTCTGAGTAGAGTTGTCAAAGTTTTGTTGCATATCTGAATTTGGAAGAGAATTTGATAATTGATGATATGGATTATAGGAGTGGGAGTGATGGTGATGGTGTAGTGTGGTGTATGGTATAAAGTATTGGTATGAAGGTACTGGTATGGTGTACTAATATGTTAAGACGAGGACGATGAGTTTAATAAAATGGGAAGTTTATCTAGATAGATAGGAAGGGAGGAATATTTACTTGTGGTGATGATATAAGGTAATAAAAAGAGGTCATTTGAATGTGTTTGGATGAGATGGAAAGTAAGATCTTACTAGTTACCTACTTTACTCGTAAAAGGATGAATGAATTTCGGGAGCATTTGGGGGGATTGGGTAAATAGACAGAGCTTACCTAGTCCGGCCTGGCCCACTCAAAGTGGCCCCTATATGTCATATATATCCTAAAGATGAGGAGGCACTTGCATCAAACAGCACAAACACGTTTGTAACCAAACTGGCCTGCTGGCCCAATGGTAAGGCGCTTGACTACGAACATACGCAGGGATCGAACCTGTATGTGGACGCATCAAGAGATTGCAGGTTCGAGCCCTGCGTAGGTCAACACCCTTTTGGAGTTCTTGTTTGTGATGTTATGGGGAGGAGGAAGTTTTTTTTTCTTCACGGGGGATTAGGAATTATTTTTTGAGCGGGAATTTTGGGTGAGAGGAGGGTTGGTGGAGATGTTGGTGGGGTATTGGTGGGGTTTTGGTGGGTGGGCGCGATTAACCGATTCTTTTCCGAGTATCTTATAATCCTCATTTTCTTTTCAGACTTTACAGTATGTACTAATAATCTTGATGAAAATTGTACAATGAAGTGCTACAACATCGTAGTTAAGTGCTTTTGCTATTGCTCTAGCAGATTGGTGATATTAGTCTCTTCAAGTTGGGATAGTGAGTTTTTTGTGTATCATTCTCTCGTCTCTATGGATATTCGGGTTTATAAGGGGTGCACTTGGATACGGAGTTGTATGTACAGTGCTCACTCGGGATACTAAAGGGGCAACTATTCTTTGTATCGAGAACTTGCTGGTGAAGTTTTCGCTTTTTGATTGCAATGAGGTTTGATATCTCTGCGTTCATATAATGGTTTGGTAATTTGGTAGAAATTATATGGTCTGATCTGCGAAGGTATTCGGGTTATATCCTGTATCCTACTTTAAAATACCGCTTGATGTTTCCATTAGTTTGGATTGCTGTTTGATAATTAATGAGCTGTTCTTCATTTTTTGGACTTCTTTTGAATACTGAAGTCTGAATTGCTTTGGTTTCATGAACATTTTTGAGACGTTGAGATGTTCGAGATGTTGAATCGATTTGAGAAATTTAGTTCGTTTGAAAGACCGTGTTAAATGCAAATATTGGAAGATATCGAAGGATTATAGTCCGGACTTTTGGAGGCCTTGATATCACTCCCCCATTATCTACACCTTTCTTTCCCTCTATCTACTCTTTTCTTCCTGTCTTTTTGTCCCTCGCTACTCTCACGCTCCTACACTCTATTCATTACGGCCCATTCTCTCTTGACTTCTTTCTCTGCTAGGACTTTCCCTCTTCTCATCTCTTCCTCCTTGGCTTTCTCGATGCCCTCCCGATATAATAATATAAACCTCATTGTATCCCTTCTAATTCCACATCCATCTAAGTCTCCAACTCTAACCCTACTCATTTTCTCTTTCTCTTTATCCTCTTCTTCTTGCCATCCTCTTCCTTCTCCCCTCTCTAATATAAATTGCCGTTCTCATTACCAAAACCACTTTCAATTCCACACTTCCTAGCTTGAGGCCCTCTACTTCTATATATCCCTTCACCACGAAGTATAGTACACTATACTCGTATACTAGGGAAACCTTTCACTCTTACATATCATTATCATTATCAGCTCATTCAATCCTAAGACTGAATCTACTACCTATAGGCAGGCAAGCAGAAGTCAGGAAAGGTTTTCAAACTCAGCCCTCTAACCTATAATCGAGGCTTCTTAGTAGTTCATGATCGACATTGTCGATTCAGATATGCAACAAATGTTTTGATAACTCTACTCGGCGGAGCTTCAGCTGCCTTATTCAACAAGCCGATAATCTATATTATAATCGATACTATAACGATACCAAGACCTACACCAATACCAACACACCTTTCTTTGCTAGGTATTCCTCCACATCTCTATTCCTCCACACCATAATTTTTCACAACAGATCACAGACATACCAACCAAACAACCCCAACCCCAACCCCAACCACTAACATTTCAACTTCGCACTTATATACATACATACTAAATCTCAGAATATCATATCCAATACACTAATCCGAACAATACTCGTAATCCAATCCAAACATCGTGATTCCACTACTCGAGTACCGTACAATATTCGAATTTTCTTTTCAAATCTCAAAAAAAAAAAACAATTGAATTGTTTTCAAATATAAATTCATTATTTCAAATTATATTTAATGATTCAATTGAAATAGCTTCAATATTTCTGATATACGGTATTGAATATTTAAATATCAAAATAATGTACTCGAGTAATGTTGAGATATATTGTATATTAAGGAACCATTGAGAATACCTTATTGTTGGATGGACTGTAGTCTGGATTATTGGATGGGATACCTTGGTACTGATCTATGGGTATTATATTATAGCAACAGTATTAGTATATATAGGTAGGTAGTCATCAGTCCCCCTCTCTTCAGTATCAAGACTATTTTAGGGTGCAAGACGTGAACAGGGAAGATAATTCGGCTGATTGATTTTCTGTGTGTAGATTCATGATTGAGAAAATGAGGCACGCAAAAAGCTATTCAATTACTGCTAATCTTTCATTCGATATCTGAATAGAAGAGATTCTTTGGAATACCCAAAGACCCTCGGTATAGGAATGTAAAGGAATTAGACGTATGAATATAGACCAACCTCCTCATCACACAAAGTAAAAATGTAGCAGAGCACTTCATACTAGCTCTATACCTCAAAAATCCACACCATGAAGGTTCCCCCACCCCTCCATCTGCGCCATTCAAACCAATATTCATCGTCAATATCATGATTCAACCAAACGCCATATCCATAGGTGTTGTACAATGTCCAGTTCCATTTCCATTTCCAGTCCTGAATCTCAAAGACTTCCACCAGGCATCAACTTTGTTCCACTCTTTTTGATATCTTCTTTCCTCTGTTGCATCTCCTGCATTAATTTGGCTTGTTCGTCTATCTTTCCACTGCGATTCTTTCGAGCGGCTTCTTCGGCTTCGACCCAGACTGTAGAGATGGAGGTTAGCTTGGTTCTGTTTAGAATTCTAAATGCTGTGCTTCAATCTGTAACAACCCTCTGATATTATTTTCCATAGCTGGCAGCCATTTTTCAATAGTTCCCCTCAAAACTCCAATCCCTTCCCCCAGACAAACAAACAAATAAAGAAACAAAAACCTACTCGGCCTATCGCTCTTACTATACTCCTTCAACCTCGACACAAAGTTATCAAAATCCTCTTGTTTCCCCACTCGATTCTCCAAACTGCGTTTTTGAAGTTCGGGATTGTATTTTAAGAAGAGTTCTTCTTCAGTTGGAGAGACATAGTAGATCAAAGCTGGTCCGCCAACGCAACATGTAACACCGCTGAAGAAAAGTTAGCTTATATTGAAAGATTAGGGACCTGAGGGAGGAAGTTGATCAGGAAGAGGGGTAGGTAATTGGGAATCCAAGGAAGGGAATAAAGGGAACCTACGCAATTGCCATTTTGCCAAACATGCGCCAATTTGTTGGTTTAGGTGGCATATTTGCAATTGTAATTTATTGTATTCTGATGTGAGAAATCTGATATAATTGATAAAACTGTGGTCGGGAAATTGTAATGTTTGGTTTCGTTCGGTGTTGATGAGATCAGAGGCTGTTGATTTGTCGATGACATGATGATTTTCGTTTCAAAGCTGCAAAGCTGGTTGTGGCTGTGTTTTTACTGGGGAATTGGTGGCTGGTGTGGCGTAAGGAGAGACAAATCGGAGGGGAGGAATTTCATAAGCAGATAAGGTGAGATGATTGGGTTTTAGATGATGCTGGGATGCTGGGATGTTGGGATGTGAAGATGCGAAAATGCTGGGATGGGTGGACTTTGTGAACCTTCATATTCATGCCATAGTATTGTACAGCAATGTGCTTACTGTATGCTTATTCCTCTTTGGAAGCCAGCTTTAGGTGTGAATGTGAATCTGAGTGCTGATGGTGTCCCTTTAAACTTTAGAAGTAATTAGGAGTCAGATCATCTAGTAAATGATACTCGAGTATCCATCTATCTATCTAGGTATTTCATCCATATCTCAAAGAAGGTTCAAGTAGTCAGACTCTTGCCCTCGGACAATATTGATATCTACTTAATTAGTAGCTACCTCTCAAGAAGTTCAGACGGCCAAGACATCTCACATACAACACGTCGTAATGCTGTTACAGACTTAACTTTCTTCTTGAAGTCCAGTTCCGCTCTAAGCGCATGGCATATCAACATATCAACACTCCCTGTCCTCCTCATCAACTTCATGCATTCATCTTGAATTGATGAGTGATGACGAACAAACCGAGTCTTGAATCTCGATACTAGCTGAAATCAAGATCATACATCACAAGACCTCTTCTGAACACAAGATATTGAAATGTAAACTCCGCCTCACAAGTTCACAACGCCATGTTTCTTATATTCTTCTTGGTATAAGTGGATCTTACGAAGTTACTGATTGTAATGCGATAACCAATCATTCTCTAACTCGGACCTGACTACATAGTAACCGGAAAACCCCCTTGTCATATATGTAACGCGCGAGGAATTGTTTTTGGTAAAAATTGTTATGCATAAACTATTTTATACTAACAAGGGAATATTCCAAGTACAGTACCTACCCGTATGTACTCTCCTGACTCCTGAGATGAATGTTGTTTTGGATAAGCAAGTGGT
This sequence comes from Sclerotinia borealis F-4128, assembly GCA_000503235.1. NCBI lineage: Eukaryota > Fungi > Ascomycota > Leotiomycetes > Helotiales > Sclerotiniaceae > Sclerotinia > Sclerotinia borealis. Next base: position 22,796 of record KI628613.1, on the reverse strand, counting down.
TTTCATTTCTTCATCAACAAGAAGTACAAAGCCAAGAGATCGGAATATCGGAATATTTGAATATAGAACTCCACCAAAGCCCCATCTATTATTACCAAACAGCACAAATTCAAATATTTGCGACAGGCGCAGCAGCAAATTGCAGTTCTGCAGTGAGTGAGTGATACGATTATTCAATATCCCACCCGTCGTCGTCGATAGATAGATAGCATACCTTCCATACCTTCCCTCCCTCCCATATACCTAGGTATCCCATCCCTATCCCATCCCATCCACCTGATTAGCGCCCCTGCCCCCACTCCGCATTCTCTGAGACGACCCCCCGGTTCAGCCGTTTTGTAGGCTTTGAATGACCTTTTACCTTTTTAACTTCTTTCAATCCTCCTGTCGAAGTATTTACAACTTAACAATTGCAATACAAAGATCTCTTACTTTCAAGATAGAAAGATCGATACCAGAGCCCCCAATTCAATCTTTTTCACCTTCTCATAGATTCACTTATTTGCATCCGAGGCGCAGGAATACCGAGACAATCCTCAAACTTGAGCTGCTGTATTGTAACGACAATATAACAACAATCTTCAACCTCGAACAAAGTTAATTCCTTCCGAAACCCCGATCATTCAACCCCTTACAACAGCGATAATTACCATTCTTTTGATTTTCAGACAATTTTGCGAGCTCATCGACTTTTTTGAAATAAGAAAATATAAAACTCTTAGGGAATTGCCTTCCATGGATTGATTGTTTTGGGAGTTGTTACTATTTGTTAAGTTTTTGCGCCAAAGAATCCAAGGGATAGGGGAGTCGCAGCTAGATCGATCAAGAAGGTGAGATAGTAGGAAATAATCATGGCATATGATCAGGGTTATTATGAACAGCCCCAGAGGTCATATAATGGATGGGCTACTCAAAGACCAGGCGCAGCTCAAGGATATCAACAACCTCCCGCACAACAATATTCACAACAACAATATGAGGATCATGGTCAGGATGGTTTTGGATATGAGAATTTCGATAATGGATATGGTCAGGACTATAATGGTGGTTATCAGGATATGAATGGTGGAGGAAGAGGAAATGTGAATGGAGAGAGAAGAGGTGGTTATGCTCCAGACATGAATGGACGTGAGAGGGGATATCCACCAAATGTGAATGGGGAAGCTAGAGGTTATCCATCATCGAATCAAAATTATCCACCACAACAAGAACATTATGCGAATGACAGGGGTCGGATGCAACCTAGAGCAGGTGGACCTGGTGCAGGTGGTCCAAATGATAGAGATGGACTAATGCAAAGACCTCCGGATAATGCTGTTTATGGTGAGCCACAGGGAAGAGGATACCCTGCAAATGATGGTCCTGTGAATGGAAATGGTAGGCCAATCGATGGATCTGTGAGGCCTAGACCTGGACAAGGACGTAAGTGAAAGAAGGATATTTATGTCATGAAAGGTTGTATTGACTTTGTTCTAGAACAACGATCTCGGAAACCTTTGGTAACACTCCCTAAATCACCAGAAGCTGGGTCATTGTCATTTGATAGCCCTTTTCCTACATTTCCTGGAGCACGAAAGAAGACTGCAATGTCCGAAGAAGAGGAGATTACCAGAAAAATGGGTGCAATAGATATCTCAAGCCCTCCCCCTTCTAAACGACCCGGAACAGCTGGAAGTAAAGGAAGCAATGATAATTTTGGACCAAAGAGAGTTATTCCGACAGATAACTATGGACGACCTTCAATGGATAGTCAAAGGAGTGCATCTAGAGGAGGATACATGCCTCAGGGACCCCCCCAAGGAATGCCAGATCAACGAAGAGGCCCACCACCGAGGGGAATGACACAAGGCCCTCCTAGACAAGACTTTTCGGAGAGAAGAGGTCCACCCCCAGTTCAAAGATATGGTGGTGCACCGAGGCAAAATGGCTATGGAGATCATGGTTATGATCAATACGGAAATCCCATGTCGCCAGGTCGAGATGATCAAGAGAATTTTGGTCCTCCCCAACGAAGCATGACTATGCCAGATAATCCCGGACCCATGGGAATTGCACCACCCGCCTCTTCAATGGGTGGACCAGGAATGAGTGCACCGTATAATGGTCCCATTGGACGTGGTATGCCCGTTAGACCCGCCACAGCTACCGGATCAAGACTACCACCACAGAGAACATACCCAAATCAACAGCCAGTTCAATCACCACCTCCCCAACAGCAATACCCACCACAAAACGATTATTCAAATGGTGCTTACGCCGATCATAATCCAGATGAAAGTCTTAGCACATTTTACGATGCATATTATGAAGCACCCCCCCAACCACCAATGCACAATCGAAATCTATCAAATACTTCGGAAATGCCGGATTTCGATTCGGCTCCACAACAAATTTTGCACAGAAGAGGTACTTCGATCGAAGCTCATATTCAACCCGGAGCCGGATCTGGACCTGGATTTGATAACATGCAAGCAGATGGTCCTTTGGAGAGAAATGGAAACCTTCGTCAAGTCAAACCTGTAAAATCTCAACCGGATTTCAGAGCTCAAGCTCAGGCCCAGACAGCGATTTTCGAGATGGCAGGGGATGCGCCACCAATTCCTAGCATGCCGCAGCAAGGTTATCAAGATGGCTGGGCTCAGCAAAATGCTCAATATAATCAATATCAAGGTCCGCCACAAGATCAAGGGTACGACCAATATCCTAATCAAGCACCAAAGTTTCAACCACCGCCGAGAAGTATGTCTGCAGCCCCTGGAGCTAGCCGTGGACTTCCCAATGGCCCAAAATCTGGATTTGGAGGTTTACCGAATAGCCCTTTGCCTCAGAGTGGTGGTTATCCTGGTCCCCAGAATGGAGGTTTTCAAGGCGGTCGTCAAAATAGTCTTCAGAAGCAAGGAAATCCAGAAGGTGGTCTGCCTCCTCATGCTCCGCCAGTTCGTGCTGGTTTGATACCCAATTCTTTTGCTCAACAGCAGCAGAATATCAAACCACCACCTGTGCGCAATTATGGCGGTGTTAACCCCCCACCTCAAGCAAATACCCCTGTTCAAGCACCCAATAGCGTCTCTCCTGCAGGTTCTACTCTCACAAAGGTGCCCGCACAACCAGTAACTCAAGCCGAAATTGATCGGTTAAGATTGAAGTACAAGAATGGCAATCCGAACGATAACGAGGCCCCTCTACTCTTTGTGAAAAAATTAGTAGAGGCTTCGGATGTTTTGGTTGCGCCCCTTGCTGATCAGCGAGTACGTAATAAGGCAAGAGAAAAGTATGTTTTGGAAGCTACTAAAGTCCTCAAGAAATTGAGAGAGGCCCAGAATCCAGACGCAATGTTTTATTTCGCAGATTGTTACGGTCGCGGCGCCCTTGGCCTCGAAGTCAGTGAGAAAGAAGCGTTCACTCTTTACCAATCAGCCGCAAAACTTGGCCATCCACAAGCCGCATATCGAACTGCAGTATGTTGTGAACTCGGCAATGAAGAGGGAGGTGGTACACGTAAAGATCCTCTAAAAGCAATCCAGTGGTACAAACGCGCTGCTACCCTAGGAGACACACCTGCCATGTACAAAATGGGCATGATTCAGCTCAAAGGACTTTTAGGCCAACCAATCAATGCCCGCGAAGCCGTGGTTTGGCTCAAACGAGCTGCGGAACGCGCTGATCCTGACAATCCACACGCCCTTCACGAATTAGGTCTTCTATACGAAGCACCACAAGGTCAAGATACTTCTCTAGTTCGCGATGAAGGCTACGCTTTTCAACTCTTCCAACAAGCTGCCGATCTCGGCTATAAATTCTCACAATTCCGTCTGGGTCAGGCTTACGAGTATGGCCAATTTAACTGTCCGATTGATCCTAGATCTTCGATCGCATGGTATTCAAAAGCAGCGGTTCAAGAGGAACATCAAAGTGAATTGGCGCTTAGTGGTTGGTATCTGACAGGTTATGAGAATATTTTGCAACAGAGTGATATGGAAGCTTATTTATGGGCGAAGAAAGCTGCGATGGCGAAGTTAGCAAAGGCGGAATATGCTATGGGGTATTATAGTGAGGAGGGAATTGGTACGGCGAAGAGCTTGGAGGATGCGAAGAGGTGGTATTGGAGAGCTGCTGGTGAGTTTTATTCTTCTTTTTCTTGCCATTTTTATTTTCATTTCGCGTTTCTGTTCCTAGGATTCATAGCTAATACGAAATAGCGCAAAACTTCCCCAAGGCTCGCGAAAAGCTCGAGGAACTTAAACGGAGTGGTGGCAAACAGAGTAACAATAATAAGGGTAGAGAAAAAATCTCGAGATCTAAAGGCGCAAATCAGAAGAATAACGAGGAATGTTCTGTCATGTAGACAGATATTCTTTCATTCACATTTGATGATGAAGGGGTAAGGGGGGGTGTATGTTGGGAGAGGATGAAAGGGGTTGGTGATTTCTATGGGATTGGATGAATGGACGATATCGAGCTGAAAGACTGGAATATGAAAATGGAATATGAAAATGGATGAATAAATGGAGTTTCTTTTTGATATCAGGGCATAGCATTTGAAGCGTATTTGGATCGTTGGATGCATGGATGGATTGATTGATGGATGGATGGGTGGGAATGATTTTTGGGCGTCGAATGAATTGGATTGGATTGGATTGGATTGGATGCATGGAATTGCATATATCGATTGATCAATCTTATCTGGAAGGATAGCTATGTATGTATTTGTACTGGGTGGGTGTATTGCTTATGCTGTGGAAGGGGGGTGGGTGTGAAGTGAAAGGGAGTCGAGGAAGTAGATTAGGGAAGGGGGATTGAGGGGAGCGGGGGGAGGAGATGAGGGATGAATTGAGGGAGGAGATGATATGTATGTATGACATGTACTGTACGTATCACACACAATAAATACTCTGATAAAAATTTCATATAAAATAAGGTGTTTCTGGTCTGTGTTGAAGGTATGTATGTATATATGTATGTATGTACAGTATATATCAATCTATATATAAAATAGAAGAATACCACACACCTACCTACCGGCTCACCTACACCTGCTCACACACTCATACACTCACTCACACATCTACTCACACCTCTACCTACCTATCTACCTATCTACCTAGATAAATCCCCTAATCCCAATCCCAATCCCATTCTTTATCCCAGTCTTAATTTTAACCATCTTCTCTCCCTCCAACCATCCTCTCTCCTCTCTCCAATCAAGCACGAGTTACGAGTTATGAGGTGAAGAAGAAAGAAAAGAAAAAAAAAGAAACAGAGAAAAAGAAAAGGAGGAAATATGAAATATGAAAAAAGAATGAAACATGAATATGTCGATCCATCTGTCTGGTTACTCGAGTATAGGTAGGTAGGTAGGTATGTATGTCTGTCTTGTCTGTTTATATATATCTATACACATTATACAGTCACATCTATCTAGTCATGTATATCACACATCCTACATCCATATACTTGAGTACATATACATCCATATCACACATCCATAACGCACATCACACAGCCCAGCCCCATAACGCACATCACACACTACACATCCACAACATATATTATACATCAAACGCACCACACACCACACACCATATATAACATACCACACCACACAGACAAGAAAGAACAAAGAAAATAAATATTGTTGAATTGTTCGAGACCTAGGTTTGTAGGTAGGTAGGCATTCGAGTACGAGTAGTATAATACAATTCCACCTTTCCCTCCCTTCACTTCAATCCACTTCACTTCACCTCGCTTCGCTTCACTACATCATCACCATCCATCCATGATCCATCCTATTGTAGATTTAGAGGGAATGAAATGAATAAGAAGGAATGAAATGGGATGAAATGGGATGAAATGAGATGAAGTTTTGATTTGTCTGTCCATTCATCCGATCCATCCATGCATTCAACCAAATCTACTTCATCGCATACACCCATCCATGCATCCATCCATCAATTCCTTCCATGCATGTATCTGTCTCATCTGAAACATGGATTTTGCAAGCCCACGCAAAAAAGCAAAAAGCCAAAAAAAAACCCCTCAATTCGTTCGCACCAAGGAAAATTCCCTATACCGTGTTCAAGTTCAAGTTCAAGTATTCTTCTAATTGCAAGAAAAGAAAGAATTTGTAAATCTGCCACGTTACTCTCAGAATCAGATTTTAGGAATGTCCTGTCGCTTACTTCCATTTTCCCATGAGTGTCTGTTGCAATTACTTAGAACCGTTCATTTAGTCGCTTATGTATATGATGGGATATTTATGCTTTATGATTTAATAGCATTCTCGACCTTTCCCTTAACATCATGACCCACCTCGGCCGCCTTATCGGCGAGGGGCTTGTTCTTTTCGCTGCGTTGATGTAAGAGGATACGAGTTACTTGGACGATTCCGACCATGCCGAGGAAGAAGTTGACGGTTGCGAGGCTTTGATTTGTTAGTTTCGTTCAATGTTCAAGGAGATTGGATATGATGTAGCGGCACGAAAAGAAAGAGGGATGGGAAGGGGAAATGAAAGAGGTGCATACAGGACGTTTCTTGGCTTGATGATTAAGCACCATCGGGTCCAGATGATACCGGTAGCAGTGAGAGCGGCGTTTTGGGTAAGAGAGAGCTTTTCGGCGGGACGAGCAAGATCGGAAATACCGGCTAAGACGAGTGCCCACTAGTTGAGGAGTTAGTTATTGATCGACTGTTAAGAGGAGAGCAATTTAAGACGGAGAGATTGGGTGGGACAGAGGAATAAGGCCGGGGGAGTGATGTTTAAAAGCTTGAAGAGACAGCGAAAAGTCCCTAAAAGTGGTTGATCGGGGCAGGGAGTGGGAAATGGATATACCTTCATGACAGGAGCCCTATATGAGAGAAGATTGTTAGCATAAGTTCATATCTTCGATTGCCTTTCCTGTGAATTCCAACTCCAATGTCTCCACATCATCCACTCTCCTCCGCAATTCGTTCCTTTTCCAGCACATATACTCTTCCTCCCATACCTCCACCATCTCTCCCTTCCCTCCCCCATCCACACCAACCAAGTTCCAAAGGAAAAAAGAAAGAAAAAAATCACCCCAACCTACCAAAAATGCACCGTCTTCAACCCAATAGGACTATCCCACATCCTCTTAAACCAACTAACCTGGGCCGTCGCCGTTGCGGCAGCCGCTTCGGTACTCTGAAATCTCTTTTGCTTTCCCGCAAAACGGGTTCGAGCAAAGGCATTTCTAATCGAGGAATATTGGCGCGCGGACGAGGAGCTGGAGGTGAAGAATCGGGATGCGGAGCTAGAGGACGAGGTTGCAGATGATGTGAATTTGGTGATGGCGGTAGGGTTGAAGCGCAGGGCGCGGGTGAGGGTTGTGGGCGACATTTTGGGGTGTAGGGCGGGGGTGTAGAAGTATGGTGTGGTGGTGTAGGTGCTGGGTATTTGAGGTTGGGACGAGGTGGATTGGATGGATATATCTGGATAGTGTTAGTGTTGATGTTCGTGTGGATTAATTTATTTGCCCTTAACATGGGTATCTCAATCCCTATCTCTTTGACCTTTGACCTTTCTCCTCCCGAGTATGTATGCGAAAGATGAAATTCCAAAACAAATCAAGAGGATATATTACTTACGATTCAAATCGTCAATTCGTATTGCAATTCAATGATCAATTAACTTAATCCAAACTAAGTACTGATATCCAGCTCTCTGGCTCGTCAAACTTTGTTGAACACTTTCTGTTGTGTCTTGATGTCGGAGTCCGTCCGGAGGGTGGCACGGGTGGCTGATGAAATTATGTTTGATGTGATATTGTGGCTGAATGAATGAACAAGGATAGAAAGTTACGGTAATCCAGACGGACTTTATATGCAATATCAACATCCATACGGATAGCTTCACAATATTATACCGCGCCTACAAAAGAAGGGAAGGAAAGGATAAAAGAGATTGTTTACCAAAGGGAACGAAAAGAAACATATCTACCAATATGTCGGCCAAATACGCATTCTCGCAGACCTTGAAGGAAGTCAGGTTTTTATTTTGTCAGACGGGGGCGCATAGTGATGCTACTAGGTATGATCTATTTTCTCCTCTTTCTTGTGGCATCCTCATACAATATTTCCTACTATTCCTCTCAAAAGATCGGATCTCTGTCAATTTTTGTTCTCTGTATTGTTCCTCTTCCAAAGATCAACATCTAATGAACCCCCCTCAAGATCATTCCTCGCAAGAACATACCCAACGATGAAAAAACATAATCCAAATACACCGATAATGTTGAGGGAGGCGGCTGGGACACAACCGAAGGTTTATGCAAGATATGAGTTTGGGAGGGAGGTTAGTGAGGATTTGGCTGGTAGGTGATTTTGTTTTGTGGTTTCTTGGGTTTTTGTTGTTGTTGGTGGGGGTAGAATGGAAAGAGGTGAGGATGGGAGGATGACGAGGAGGGGGTAGCTGAAGGAAAGGGGGAGGGAGGGGGCACGAGGTGGTGAAGGTATGGGGAGACAGAAAATAATGAATTCGGCTGGGGGTGTGAATTGAATTGCATTGGAATCAGAAACCGAAGGCACTCGAGAATGCGAAACTAGGGAAACATACAGAGGGGATTAAGAAGACCAATACTAACATCAACCCACCACAGGACTATCAGACAAAGAAATCGAAGAGAAAGTTACAGGATTAGTCAAGCAATAAGTTAAGTACGAATTACGCATTAGGAATTTTCAAATGAGTGTTTTCAAATCCGCATAGGAATAGAAAGTGTGGGGGCAAAGAAAGGGTCGTTGTACATATCCCGTGGATGAGATTGAGACTGGGACATGGTGCTACAATGAGCATTATGTGATGAACGGATGGAGACTGAGATATTTTCGAGGTGCACTTTTGGGAGTAGGGTTTGTTTGGTGAGATGTGAGATGTGAAGTGAAGTGCTGCTATTCATGCTGGATAGAGGTGGAATAGGAATAGGGATGGATATAAGTATATCTAATCTTCATCTGCATTGTTTTCTATTCAACCCCGCGAATCTGCACGAAAAATCTGGGGGACTCAAATCAATAAATCCTCACTGTCCCTCTCCCTCTCCCTCTCTCCCTCCACTCTCATATGCATCTACCTCCTCTTTCCTCTTTACCTTTTCACTTTTCCCTTTTCCCTTACAACTAATACTACAACACAAAAACCATCCTTCATCCATCTATCCCTCCCTCCCTCCCTCCATCCATCCATCCCTCCTCCATCACAATCCACATCCATCATCACAACCTTAAAAATACATCACAATCACATGCATCACATCCCCAAACGAAGAAAGTACTCGATTAGTATTATTAAACCCGACATCATTTTATATTTATACAGTCTCTACAGTTTCTACAATTCATACAGTCCATACACACCATCTAGACCCCCCATCCCCATCCCCATTCCCATACCCACTCCCGATCCCGAGTATCTACTACTAATAATAATTAATAACACATACATATACCGCTATGTAAGACTTACATCCCATACCGATTTCGCAGTTTGGGGTTGTATTTATGGTTATGGTGATGGCTATCGGTATTTAAGGCAGCTGGAATTTAGAAATGAGGACTTGAGATACCTAGTATTTTATCGCATTGGTTATTGGTTCGGACAGAGGCTTCTGTTTGTTTGTTTATTTGTTTATTTGTTTATTTGTTTATTTGTTTGTCTGAGGTACTACTATTTGATTGGTACTTCTTGGTTCTTGCTTGGTTCTGAGATATTGGATAGCATAACATCTCTATCTCACGACTGGATGATAGGATGATATTGGCTTGGATCTAGATACTCGAGGAAAAGGACATCACTGCATCACTGCATCACTGCATCTGCATGTGAAGTATTGGAGCAGTCTTACGAGTTAAAATTTACAATAGAACTTTAGAGCAGAGATCTAGAGTAGAGATCTATATTGTATTCCCCTCTATCACTTTTAATCTATAAAGCCATGTAATCATCCATCTAGCCATGTAAGCATCTAGCCATCTAATCTAAAACCACCGCTCAAATCTCGCTCGCAAATGTCTATTGTATGTATGTATGTATTGGTATCCCATGAATGTTTTACTTTTCTTTTCTTCCCATTCCCATCCCCATCCCTATGCATCTACAACTTGTTCAAAACCGCCTCGGCCCCAGAAACCGTCACTTCTCTTCCCGGCTCCTTCTCCGCATACACAATCTTCCCATTATCAATAATCAACGCATAGCGACCAGTACGTTCGCCCGCGGTCCATCCGAGCAGTTTAGAGAAAGCGCATTCGTTGTCGGAGAGGAATAGCTATGAGGGTTGAAGAGATTAGTTTATATACATATATATATATAGAATGGAATCGAGGGAAAAGATAGGGAAAATCGTAATCTTACAATATCTTCATTATGAATCCCATTAGCTTTTCCCCATGCACTCATGACGAAAGGATCATTATAAGCAATAGTAGCAACGATATCAACACCCTTCGCGCGCAGAGCAGGGAGATTGGTTATGTAGCCTGGTAGATGCGATACACTGCACGTGGGGGTGAAGGCACCGGGAAGGGAAAAGATGACGACTTTCTTGTTGGCCCATTCTAAAGGAGGGGTTAGTGAAGTGAAATGTGTGTATGGTTGGGAGGGGAGGGGAGGAGGGGGAAAGAACACACCTTTGGATGCGTGGTAGGTAATTGGCATGCCGCATGCTTTGATATCTTCATTCTCGGGCGTGGGTGCGATCCAGCCGAATTTAATGCCCTCTGGCAATGAATCACCGAGCTTTAGGCTTACTTCGGACATCTTGATATGTGTATGTATGAAGGTATGTGTTTGAATTGTGTGATTGCTTGAGAGTGACTGTAGAAGATTGAGGGTTGTAGATTGAAGATTGTAAATGGAGTTGTAGTTGCGAAGATGAGAATAGAAAGATAAAAGTAGTATCTAGAGCTCTCCCTCCTAATATATATATAAATACCTAGCACTCTCTCCCAACAGCTCCTACCTTATACATAGGTATTAGGTACAACACCGCAGCCGCACCCGTACTCGGAGCAGCCATTTGCTGTTCAAGCTTGTATCACCCCACCATTAGCTCCCTTCTAGAATATTCACCCCACTACCAGCCCGATTCCCTCATGCGATTTGTCCTTTTCCTCGGATAAGTATCCATAATATCCACTTTTCCATATCGATTGGGAAGTTTGGAGCAGGGATGCGCGTTTCTTTTGGGTCAGTAGTATTCAATACCTAGCTGGTTGGTGTTCAGGAAACTAGACTCTGATTTCAAAGGTGAGCAGTGTATTAATAATACGTCAGGTTGCTTGCATAATCGTGAGGTTCTAGATTGGGGGCTCTGGATTGGGGCTGACAGGATGATGGGACCTGGGTTTTTAGGATAATGGTTCCTGGTTTTTAGGGGGTGAGACTCCGTGAAAGTTAGTGCTATAAGGCTGTAAGGTTACATTGAGTCCTTTTATGGGATTCGGTATTTCATAATCCAGGGAACCGGGATTTCGGTGATTGAAGTACATTGAACTGCTTACTTTAATGAAGCTATTCACAGATAAGAACAAGAAAAAAAGGGTCAATTTGTCGGAGAAGGATTGTAGTGACTGTACTTGCGGATATCGTTACCCGCAAATGCAGTGAGATTTTGATAATGAAGGGGTAAAGATGGACTGAAAGATAAACATATATATCGGGCAAGAATGCATTTATTCAGTACACTACCTAAAGTATACAAAGAACTTCTCCCACTTTCCCTCTTTTGATACTTACCTACCTATACTTGAGAAACCCCAACGATCAAAGTCATCTAAAACTCAATAATATTTAACAATGGCATCATCAACGACCAAACCACCTGTTCCACCCTTCACTGAAGAAACTGCTCGTATCAAGGTTAAAGCTGCGCAGGATGTATGGAATACAAAGTATATAACCTTAACCATTGTTAATCCTATCTTATGGTTTGAACGCACATATCATTAACCCAATAATTATATAGAAATCCCCAAGTAGTAAAGAATGCATACACCACCGATTCCATCTGGAGAAACCACGATACATTCCTCCAAGGCCACGATGAAATCGTCGCATTCTTGAGTAAGAAATGGGAGAGGGAAAATGGATATCGATTGCGGAAAGAATTATTTGCGTTTCGGGATAATAAGGTGTGTTTTTGTGTGATGCTTGAATGAACATTCGAATGAATACTCGGATGAATACTGGAATGAATACTGGAATGAGGCATATGCTGATGAGTTATTTGATTCATAGATAGCAGTACAGTTCTGGTATGAGTTTTATGATGAATCGGGTCAGTGGTGGAGATGCTATGGGTTGGAGGATTGGACTTTTGCGGAGGATGGGCGGATGAGGAAGAGGCAGATGAGTGGGAATGATGTGAAGATTGGGGATGGGGAGAGGTGGTTTAGGGAGGGGGTTGATGTTAATGAGGTTGAGATCTCGGAAAAGCATTGGTGAACTGATTGATGGCTGTGGTTTGAGGAGAGGGTAGATGTGAATGAAGTTGAGATTTCGGAAAAGCATTGGTGAATTGATGGCTGTGGTTTGAGTAGGGGTAGATGTGAATGGTGCTGAGATTTGGGGAAATTATTGATGAAAGGGTGTTGAAAGATCCAGTACTTCTTTCTTGAGGTTATAAAATGTTAATGGCAAGGTACATAGGATCGATGGGTACAATGTTGCATGAAGCCATTGATTACGTAACCAAAATTGACATTCTTCTTTCCACGTTATTTTGCTTTTTTTCATTTTTGATATATAGAGCCATATCGAACAAGACCACACTTTTTAATGATAAGAGTATTTTGATCTCACTATCTAACTCGGATTTACTCGAGTACAATTCACGCCCATCTCTTGCGAGCTTTAACCAATATTTATCACTCATGGTCAACATGTTTACATCTCATGATTGAAGGTTTGTCGGATTAAACCTCCAATGGCATATTGAAACGCATTTATAGGACTTTGTGCTTTGGGAAGAACTCTCACTTCATATAGGACCTACCTTTCTTGAACGTTTCTCAACGAGATCTTTATACTCTAAAAGCTGAATGGGAACAACGAACTGATTACTTTTTGGAAGCTTTGGCCGTGGCGAGACAGTTAAGACTTTTAACCTTTTCTTGTCTTCATGTGCTTAACTTCAGTTTTTAGCCGGTTCTAAAGGCTATCAATAGCCTAACGGCCTGGTTGAAAATTTACATCTCATGATCTCTAACATAATTTAGTGCTCGAAGTGGGAAGATGCTTTTGAACTTGGAATTGAAGGCTTGAACGGCGACCAATTTCAACCTTTATTTGTATGAAATTGCAAAGATTCCGTGGTCTAAGTAGGCCTGTAGTAACTTCAAAAAGGAGATGACACTCCGATTTCTCTTTCTAGCCAGTTGCAAGCCCTGCTGATTCACGGATCGTTGTGTTGTGAAGTTGAACAATCGCTCCAACAGATCGATGGCAACCACCATTGCACCTTCCTTCGAAGCTTCTGAGCGTTTCTTATACATGATCGTCTCTCTTACCTTCGTTTCTCACGATTCCTTCCATAAATCGTGTTTCTGTATACTCTTTTGGTCGGACTTTTGTTTCAAATAGTTTCACATTTTTAACTACTTGTGCCTTTTTGGCGCTCACCAACTTGAAATAATGTTGGCCTTCATACCTTACCTAAGGGAGGTCATAATCAACGTTAAATCATCGTCCTGATTACGTTAGTACGCATTCAAGTACCAGAGAATTCTCGAGAGACTCCAGTATGGATCTTACTCAGACACACTCAAAAAGTTCGAGCAAATTTTCTCAGGGTATTCCGGAAGCTCTATCAGTCGATAACATTATCAATGGCTCAACTTGTCCTGTAAGTTCAGTCTCCCATTTGCACACTGTAACTTTGTTCTAGGCATTTTGACCTCGAGATTCAACTAGTTTCGCCGACTCTATATCTTCTGATGGCGAGAGATCACCGGGGCTGTATTTCACACTTCGTACCGCATCACATTGCTAACATTCTCCTAGCCCATGACTGTTAGGGAGTTTATGAATTATCTCGAATACATTGAACACGCTCCAGAAAATCTTCAATTCTTCCTCTGGTTTCGAGATTATACACTTCGTTTCGAGAAATCAAAGCCATCCAATCCCTTCTCAACACCCCCCACAACAGCCACTTCAGAACGCAAGGACTTTGCCTCAGAATATCACAATGATTCGGCAGTTCGGTTCTGCGATGGTGTTGATGATGAGAGACCAATAAATCAAATCAAGTCAATCATGAATTCTCCACCTCAATTTATAGCTCCTTGGGAGACAGATTTTGATAAAGAAGGGAGTTCCTTAATGGAAGTTCCCTCGTCAGCACAAGATTCATATCGTGTGGTTGCCGAGCAAACCTTCATTCGTTCTGGTGTTAAGATTCCTGGTAACTTTTCTACCATCTCCTTTTCGAAATATGAAGCTGACTCTATTTCCAGATATCAATTTGCCACACCGTGATGAAATTGATCGAATCATTGCCATATATATTGCAGATAATGGCTCTCGTCAACTCAATCTTTCCTCACGTCAAAGAATCGGTTTGCTCGAACGTCTTTCAACTACAACTCACCCCACTGCCTTCCAACCCATCGTGGAAACTGTCGAATATAGTTTGAGAAACCAAGCACATCCCAATTTCATCCGCTGGAGCATTAGCAATAGCAATAAGCCACGTCAGATGTTTGCCAAAGGCCTTGGTGCCACTCTTATCATTTTCGGTTTCTTTTACGCAATTCTTGCGACCCTTAGTAACATGTCTCGAGGATGGCGTGCCTTTTCAGCAGTATTTTGGGTCATGGGTATCTCCACGTTGTATGCGGCATTCCGTGGGATGTGCATCGTACTTCATGGTCTTCATCATCGACATCTCCGGCCTTGGGAGTTATGGGAGTCCGAGGAATCTGCTGTCTACCTGGACGACAACTCTAGCGGTGGAAAGGATGTAGAGTATCCATGGATTAAGAAATACGAGAAGAGATGTATCATCAGAAAGATCTTTGATCGAGAAGTCTGGGTACAAGAGCCAGCGTTGAGACAGATACAGGATATTATTTTCCTGCAGTCTTTACTAACCGGATTTTCTGTGGCTATCGCATTAAACATCATCTTCTTGGCTGTTCCAGAAGGTCGTTTCTTTTGAGTGGAAGCCTGAGAGAGATTAAAACGAGAGACGTGTTATGAATTTCCATAATAGTATATTGGGCTGATGATATGATATAGATGATGAAATGGCTGGGGAGTTCCTGTTTGCTATGAGAAATTCGCCGGAGCTGCTGCTTTGCTGCTCTCTATTTAATATGAGATAAGTATAGGAGTTAATTAAGAGGTGGATTTTATTGAATCTTGGCCGGATACCATGAAATAATACTTTTAACTCATCCTGTTATTGTATTCTACTTTCCATCAGCTTGATCCTCGATGAAGATCTGATTGTTCAAAATATCATAAGCTGACTACCGGTATTGTATTATGATCTCAAGACTTTAAGATTAATACCATCCAATGTTTGAACTTGATGGGGATATTCACAATGCACAAGATGTGAGAAGTGCATCCTTCAGTTCCTGAAATTCAGTCCTAGAAGACTATCGAACATTTGCAACGGAAGATCAACCGATCTTCTGGGAGCCGGCAGGAACAAATGCATGTTTTATCTTCCAGATAGTATATTTGTATGAGTACTCGAGTATAATTCAATTGGTTATCTTTGCCGCCGGATAAATGCTCTCACTTTCCGCCGCCTTTAACCCCCGTTGAGATTTCAGCCCCTATTAACAATGTAACACCCACACTCCTCAAAAGCAGCACTAGATCCTCGAAAATCCTCCTACCAACCCTTGAACGTACGATACGATACCGAACCCGACGACATCTCCTCTTTGCCCCATCAAATGAACCATTTCCTCTCAAAGCCTAAGCGTTCGCGTTCACTAGAACCAATTCCCGGACCCTCTTTCTCACTCATTCCCGATCGTATGAGCCACGCCATTTCAATCCACCATATTTCAACAGAGCATAGCGTGACGATCACCGCGTAGAATAAGGCATAGATCTAAACTCGACGTTCATTATCCAACGGTCGTTGGCGCACTATTCCATTTGAGAATCGACGGGGATTGATTTGATTGACTGTATGGACAGTGGGCCACGGTTCGTTTTTAGGGCTGTTAACCTGTACCGGTAGTCAAAACAGACGCGGCACGGCATGGAAAGCATGGACTTGAACTTGAACTTGGACGCGGATCTGCAGCACCGATTAGATCTACAACCTTCTAATAGAAATGGAAATGGAAATATCAGTGCACCTCACACTACGGGATCTAGACACGGCCCGGGATCAATTTCATTTGCGTCGGATTCTCAATTCGGAATTCATGATTCAAATGGGAATGGTAATGTCAATTTCCAGATATCCGGGCCGGATGTAAACATTATCGCCGCTTCTTCGCAATCGTTTCTGAATTCGCAAGATAGTATTAGTCCTGCTGCGAATCAACCGGATGGGGTTGAGGATGGGGTTGATGATGCTCAGATGCAGGGACAGAAGAAAATCAAAGCTCCGAGGTTGTATCATAAGAAGTCGAGGAATGGATGTCAGAGATGTAAGGCGAGACGTGTTAAAGTATGTTTTATCTTTTTATTGATTGGTTTGCTTTATATGATTGATTGATCTTGCTTCTGTTCTTTTGAATGTTGATATTGGTACCACGACAAGGAATTGTAAGAGCTTACATTTCGCTTGCACTTGGGTACTACTTGATTCAGTATTTGTACGACGGAGGATTTGATGTTCATGAATGACAGTTGATGTCTTACGGTAGAAGAAGATCCAGAGAAAGTTCTCTGCTCAAACATCATTTCTTTTCTAATTTTGCTATGCATGTATGCAATTTAAAGCTTATTCTTCTACCTATTCAGCTCGACATACTAGTATCCGATCGTCTCTAGTTTTTTGTTATTCATTGTAAGCAATATCAGATCTCAAAACTCTACTAACCAGTCTATAGTGTGACGAGATGAGACCTATCTGCAATAATTGCATAAGGCATAGGTTATCATGTGTTTATTCCAAACCGCCACCGCCCCCTACAACATCACCTTCTCAGACCATCAAATCAAATTCCAGCAACCCCTCCACACCAGAACGTATCAGTGTACACACTCTCGTGAAAGACTTAAGCAGCACTTCGGTTTCACCCCAGATGGATCTCTCAATTCCTCTATCTCCAAGTCAAACCTATAGCGACGACCTACCCGAATCCAGTGCCCGTCGAATGCTCGAACTTCGGCTACTTCAAACTTACATAATCCACACCTCTCCTACATTTCCTAGCTGTCATAACCCCGAAACTCTCAATCTCTGGTCTGTAGTTGTTCCCAAGCTCGCTTTTGCATCCCCGAATCTTCTCTACGCTATGTTTGCTATTGCCTCTCTACACCTTCACGTACTCTCTCCCAACGATGTCGAGATACAAGGAGCGCGTCAACACTACCTTTCTCTAGCATTACGTCATCATCAAAAAGGAGTTGCTAGTTTAAATCCCAGTACCGCTGACGCAGTCATGTTTACCTCAGTACTCATTCTCAATGATGCCTTTTCGAGTTTACAAGTACGTTCCATGAAACCATACAAACTACCTATGCATTGGCTCCAAATGGCTCGAGGAACCGCATCAGTCTTTGCCGTCGCATTAAGCATGATACGACACGATCCAAACGCCAAAGCAATGGCACTCCTCCGCACCAAACCCGCCCTCACCAAACCAGAAGAAAGAATCAACCGTCCCGAAATCCACCCCCTATTCAACGCAATCCTCACCTACCCCTCTCCCCATACCAGCATCTCCCCGCAAATCTACCCCCACCCCCACACATACATCATCTACACCCCCACCCTCAACCCCGACCCCTCCATCCCCCCCTCCCACCTAACAGCCTACACACAAACCCTCAGCTTCCTCTCCACCATCCACCTCCACATCACACAACACGAACACCCCATGGCCACCGCCCGTCGCTTCACAGCCTTTGGTCTCCAAGTCCCCAAACTCTTCATCGATCTGGTGGAAGAGAGACAGCCGCGTGCCCTAGTCATCTTTGCGTATTATTTTGCTATGGCTACGTGTTTGGTTGAGGGCGCGGGCCCTGCTAATAGCATCACGCTGCGGATGAGGAATGGTGAGGATGCGGATTTGGAGAAGTCGTTTTGGTGGTTGGGGGATGTGGTGCGGAGGGAGGTGGAGGGGATTAGTGCGATTTTGCCGGGGGGTTGGGAGGGGTTGATGGGGTGGCCGAGGAGGGTGGCGGGGTTGGGGGAGTTGGGGTTGGGGGAGTTGGGGTTTGGGTAGAGGGTAGGTTGGGTGGGGATGAATTGGATTGATCTGTATGATGGGACAGGATAAGATGCGGTGCGGTGCGGTGCGGTGCGGTGTTTCAATTTATATATTACAAGGTTGTATGAATGGAGTTTGGGCACATATAATTATAGGGTTAGGACAGTACTCATGTACATATATATCGGCGGAGGGATATTTGTCAATTCATCTGTGATATCAGCATCTCTTAGCATCTCTTGTAATTTCTTTGTAATTTATAACTATGATATACCTTACCTAGTAGGACTTGATTACAATTTACACAGAATGACACAGCCATACATATAGTACATATAGAACAATAACAATAACGATACAAGATAGCAATCTAAACCCCATATCCGAGTTAATTCACAAGAGAGCTCACAAATCTAATCTTTACATAGTGACCTGGAGTTTGTATAGTACATCTATTGTGATCGCTCACTACTTGAGTACTGTAATGAGTATTTTCATATCTGCATTGTCGAATGTATAACTCGAATGATTGCCGATATATAATTAGGAGGTATGTGCCAGTGCAGTGCCAGGATAATGCATTGTATGGTATGGTTGCTTTCAGATCAGACATCAATGCCGATGATGTCTGACCAATAGTTGGGGCTTGGCTATGCTGTGTAGTACCGGTACTGTTACTGGTATGCCTTTCCATTTCAGGGTTGTTGTTTGGTGAGAGATTGGGACAGGATTGTGATATAAAAGAAGAGCGTTGTTGTATCAACTTGTATGAATGATGAGAATCATGATATGGGAAGAATTGAGCCTAGGAATTGGTAGATTGTTGGGAGTATAGATTGGAAGAAATATGCAATAGTTCGATGGATGCAGTTGAAGAAGAAAAGCCACACGCCCCGGCATTAAACCTTGCTGGGTCGTCCCTGGAATATGCATGGCGATAATGTAGTAAAAGCCTATCAGTCCAACACATCATATCATGACACAGGGCAAAAGCTTAAGTTAAGTATTGGATCGTCAGTGGAGTCTAGACAGTTCAGACAAACTGTTTCTGAGTATACTGTCGTAGATACTGTATTCAGCTTGCATGAATTGGAAGAATGAATGGGATTCTGGAAGAGTAACCTTATATACCGGTACTCGGAATTCAGACGACTCTTCTGTTGCCATGATATCGATGGAGATTTGATAACGCCCCTCTCAAGGCTCTCGAAACTAGTCAAGATCTACCTGATTAACCCTGGAGATCGTAGTCGGAAAGTCCCTATAATGTTGAATAGAAAGAAAAAAGAAATGGGGCGGCTATCTGTTCCTGCTTTGCTGTCGGTGCCCACTGACTAGAGAGATGGATCATTGGGATTGATGGCATGTACAGTATTACATAAGCATTTTCATTGATTGATGACCTGTACCTTTATATTTATCCGTCTTCGTACAAGTTTCATACTTGTACTCAACACATTGACCGTTTTTGTCCCTCGAAACACATTAATCTTGAGTCCTCATATACAGTACAGTATAATTGATCTACCGTTCATATCATAATCGAGTATTTTCACTTATGCGGAGCCAGAAGAGATGATAGACCTAGACTATCATTAAATCCTACCCCTTCACCGCAGCCCGTCACAATCGATAAGCGCTTTGTTAGAGTTCAACCCCCCGTTCCCCCCCCTCTCTTGGACTTCCTTCCTTGAAGTTAGATCGGCTTCTTCGGAGAGGGTTAGATAATGTTAGTCAATAAAGGACTTGCATGACAGAGGTATTGTTCTTCTTTATGCTCTATTTCCAAATCATTTTCTTTCATATCTTGTCTCCACATCCACACTTTCATACATCCACACATCCATCAACAGCTCAATTATCCATCTTTGCTTTTTACGTCTGATCTGCTCGTCGTGTATATCTCTAATCGCGAATAGATTCGCTGGTCGTTTTTAGAATATCTCAATGCTTTAGATCATTTCTTCCGGTCCTCTATTTCCTTGAGTTTAAGATACCCTTCTTTGTTCAACGCCGTATACGATGCGTTACGCTATGATTTCCTTACGCCGAATTATACTGGGAATTGTCCTGGTCTATGTGACTTGGTTCGGAGCCACTTCACTACACCAATATCTAGATCCGAATACACATATATCAGAGGAAATGAGAGAGGATGCGCATTGGATCGCAACATCAAAACACTTTTTAGATAGGCAAGCATGTAGATGGCTTGGTCTTTGTGGGCTTGCTCACTACCATTCCGATCCTGCTTGGAAAAGACGATTGAATAAGGTTACAAGGGACCAGAAAGTCATGGCAGATGATGGCTTCGATGCAGATTGGGTAGAATGGGACGATGCCTACAAGAATGCACCAAAAATGCGCCCGGATGATTGGTATGGCGATGAAAGAGTGTTGAACGAAGTTCCAAAATATGTTCTTGACCACGCACCTCTCGTACATCTGTATTCTGGCGAAAAGTTCTGGCCCGCGGACATTAAGGATCATTTGCAACATGTTACTCCTTACGAAAACCATACATCATTACATATGAATACTTCCGAGCCTACGCTACACAATTTACATCTACTGAACGAAGGACGCAGAGGTCGAGTCTTATTCATGCAAAGCAAAGACGATGTTGAAGATAGACCAACGTGGCTTGGGAGTGCCTACAACAAACCTATACCATATGAAGATGAAATCAAAATTGAGGAGGATTGGGAAGTAGCAGAAGAAGAAGAAGAAGAGGAAGAAGTGAAGGAGTTCATCGAAACCAAAGAGGATGGCCAGGAAGCCTGGGACGATGCGAGTGATGAAGATAGAATTAAGATTGCCGCACCATTAGAACCATCTTTTCGCGCACAACCTCAAATCACAGGACAGCGTCGACGTGATTTGAAGAAACGTGGAGATTCTTCGGGAAAGCCAGATCAATCGGGATATTCTCCAGCTCCGGCGACATTGATCATTGTGGACAAAGGACATGGTATCGTTGATGCGTTCTGGTTTTACTTCTATTCTTACAATCTTGGCACGACTGTTATGAAAATGCGGTTCGGAAATCATATTGGTGATTGGGAACATTCTTTGATTCGTTTTCACAACGGTGAACCCAAAGCCGTGTTTTTTTCTGCCCATTTTGGTGGACTAGGATATCATTACAAAGCAGTCGAAAAGGGCCATGGTCCAGGAAGAGAAGGAAGACCAGTGATATATAGCGCTGTAGGATCCCACGCAATGTATGCTACTCCCGGCACCCATCCATACGTTTTACCATTCAAAATTCTTGCGGACGTCACCGACAAAGGCCCAATCTGGGACCCCGCTCTCAATCACCGAGCTTATTTCTTTAATACTTCTCTTACCCATGATGTCGATGCAAGATTCGCAACCTCCAACTTCCCGGTCCAAACTATGGTCGATTCTTTCCAACCCGCGGCTCAAAATCCCGATGCGCCTACTGGTTGGTTTTGGTTCAATGGACATTGGGGTGATAAATTCTACGAGTTGTCCGATTGGAGACAGTGGAGATTCGTGGGGCAGTATCATTATGTGAATGGACCCTTAGGACCGAAATTCAAGAACTTGGGGAGGAGTAGGGTTTGTCAGTCTGGGACGACATGTATATTGGTGGATAGTCTAGAGAAGGGGAAACATAGGAGTTGGGTTGGGAAGAAATGAGTTGGGATGAGATAGATTTGGGTTTCATTATCCTTTGTTACTTGCGAGAGTGAGCGAGAGATGAAGATTTAGACTGGGTATAGAGGATAAATCATTCCTTTTTTTTTGTTGAGAACTGAATGAAATTTGGGAGGGGGGAGGTGTTTTTGGATTTTAATTTTATTGGAAGGTCATGGTGATGATAATGACGTTGACGATAGAGGAGAAGCGATGTGATGAGTAATGACAAATGGGTTGGATGAATGGGTGAGTGACAAAGGATATATGAAGCATCAAAGGTGCCGAGGAATTACAGAATAGATTGGATATTATCCATCGGGGAATAAAAGATTGGAAATCAGGAATGCGTGAGGCATCTTCTGGAGTTCATCTATAATGGATGAGGTGTAGATATCTACATGTACGTAAGCTCAATATTGAATATAGTATATATTTTACATTTCTCTATGCAGAGAGGCCGGAGTTTTCAAAGATTACGAGTAGATGTGAACAAGATTAATGGTGAAGCTGCGGAGTTGGAGTCGGTACTGGGGAAAATATAAATTATATACTCGAGTAATGGGTGGTAGAGAAGGGTGGGATGGAAAGGGGATGGAAAGGGAATATAAGGGGAGAGGAAGTGGAAGCGGAGGGGGAAGCCGATGGTGAGTAATAAAGAGCACTATGGAGAATATCTCGGCTACGGTAAGGAAATGAAGCCTTTGTACCCGAGTATTGGAGCACTTACCTACATATCCTCTTACCCCCCTCCTTACCCCCC
>KI628612.1:0-144928 GCA_000503235.1 Sclerotinia borealis F-4128 | reverse complement strand
ATATTTAAAGTTTTATTAGTAATAGTCGTTTTTTTGATCAAATTTTTGATCAAAATATTTCGAATTTTAGATAAAAGATTAAACATTAATTTTTGTTGAAATTGAAATTGATTTCTATAATAATATATGTTCAAATATTATATAAAAATTATAAATTTATTTTTATTTATTTTTGTTAAATAGTTATTAAGATCTTTAGAATATTTTGAAATTTGTATATAAATCGTATACAAAATGAAAACCTTGATTTTTAAACTTTTATAACTTTTTATATAAAATCATGAAAAATCTAAAAAACTATAACTGAGCTAATAACTATATATAGAATATATCTTCAAAATTTCATTTAATTAGATTCAATATTGATAGAATTGTGAATATTCGAAAATCACTGTTTTTGGTGTGAAAGGGTGGCCCGAAAGGGGGGGTGGCCCGAAAGTAGGGTAGTTGACTTATACAATGTCTAGGTCTAGAGCTGTAGAGCTAAGGCTCTAGACTGTGAAAGGAAGGTCCAAGAGAGCTGTTGTATTATGCTATGTATGTAGTATGAGCCAGTGGGCGGAAGAGAGCCGTCTGTTCCGTCACAATACTCTATAGATAAATAATATTATTAATAGATCCCTCGTGGAGCGGATTATCTGTGGGTACCCATGGGTAGCGGAGTATTTCTGCGCAGCCTATTATTAGTCTTAGATTTATCTTTACGATTGTACCCGAAATTGGAAGCATGGTTGACTGGTTATACCGAATGGCTGGGTGGCCCTCTTCATTCAGTCATCTTCCGCACGCAGACTTCTGCTGTTACACCGACGATTTCACCATTCAAGTCGAGCTGGAACACTATTGTTGCATTGTTCGAATTCGATCGGGATAGTCCCAGATATCAATTTCGATCATTGTTTTCATTCTTAGAAAAAGAGAGAGAGAGAGACTGGTGCTCAAAGTGTTAGAAGGCCGAAGGGTGGCTGGTGTGAAACCTTTCAGCCAAATGGTCCATTTTGTTTGCTTCGATATTTAACATCATATTTATCTGCTATCTGCATGACGACAGACTTTACTTCATAAAATCCGAAGCACTTCTTATAGGATCGTTATCGCCAACTTGCTCGATTCTTTGACGTGTTCATCGAGCATGATCGTAAACATCCTTGTGTTGTACTCGTAATCTAACATCACGTTTTAGAGACAATTAAACTGGATATTACGAATCTCGGACGAGCTCTTCGAAGTTCGAAGAGATAAGAATCTGGTGGTTCAATGAGTTCGCTTAGAGAAAGCTAGCTCAAAAAAGCGGAGCGAATTCCACCCGCTGGTTCCCGCCGCTATTTGCTACCAAAACAGTGGGTGATTTTTTAAAGACTTAACATTCATACGCCCTTCAAAGACATCTTGCAGGCAACATTTCTCTTAAATACAGATATTTCTTAAGAGACGAGAGTTGGGACATTTCTCGCTTCCTGTTGATGTTTACATTTTGCCTTTGCTTCAGTTGTACATACATATTGCCCACCAACAAAAATGGATTCGCAGCAGTTTAGAGAGGCGGCGATGTCGGCCATTGATGAGAGTAAGTGAGTGTTCTTCAAATTTGATTAGTGTATTCTGACGAATTTAGTCATTCAATACTACGACAATATCCACGAGCGAAGAGTGGTGTCAAATGTTGAGCCTGGATATTTGAAGAAAATTCTTCCCGATGGTCCACCCCAAGAAGGTGAATCGTGGGCGGATATCCAGAAAGATATCGAAACAAAAATCATGCCTGGTTTGACACATTGGTAAGTCTAGTGTCTTTGAATATCAACATGCGTGCTAATATGGTTAGGCAATCGCCCAATTTCATGGCTTTCTTCCCCGCATCTTCTACCTATCCAGGAATGCTCGGCGAGCTGTACTCAGCAGCCTTCACGGCCCCTGCTTTCAACTGGATTTGTTCTCCCGCAGTGACGGAATTGGAGACGGTTGTATTGGACTGGCTGGCCAAGCTCCTAAATCTACCCGACTGTTATCTGTCCTCTACTCACGGAGGTGGGGTCATCCAAGGATCGGCCTCCGAGGCAATTGTGACCGTAATGGTTGCTGCACGAGACAAGTACCTTCGTGAAACCACTGCAGGCCTGTCTGGGATCGAACTCGAAGATGCAATTGCATACAAGAGGAGTAAGCTCGTTGCACTAGGAAGCGAATTGGCACACAGCTCTACGCAGAAAGCAGCGCAGATTGCTGGCGTTCGATACCGATCTGTTCCAGTACTTGGTACTAATGATTTTGGCATGACTGGTGATGATCTAGAAAAAATATTAAAAGAATGCAAATCTCAAGGATTGGAGCCATTTTATCTCACTACGACGCTAGGAACCACTGCTACATGCGCAGTTGACGATTTCGAATCCATCGCAAAATTACTCTCGAGATATGCCCCTCCAGATGTTCCCGGCGAGATCTGGGTTCACGTTGATGCTGCTTACGCGGGTGCGGCTTTGGTTTGCCCTGAATACCATCATTTAACTTCGTCTTTCCAGCATTTTCATTCATTCGATATGAATATGCACAAATGGCTGCTCACAAACTTCGATGCATCATGTCTCTATGTCAAGAAACGTAAAGATCTGATAGATGCTTTATCAATAACACCTAGTTACCTTCGCAATGAATTTTCGGAGAGTGGACTAGTCACCGATTATCGAGATTGGCAGATTCCTCTCGGAAGGAGATTCAGAAGCTTGAAGATTTGGTTCGTGCTAAGAACATATGGAGTACGGGGATTACAAGAGCATATCAGAAGCCATGTGAAACTTGGAGAACTGTTTGCTAGTCTGCTCAAAACCAGGAAAGATCTGTTTAATATCATTACTGGGCCTAACTTCGCGCTCACAGTTCTTAATATTGTTCCTAAATCAGCGGGGATCGATGCACAGAATAGTATTACGAAAGGAGTGTATGAGCTTATCAACAACAGAGGCGAAATTTATCTAACATCTGGTGTGGTGGGAGGCAACTATGCCATCCGGGTTGTGAGTGCGAATCCCAAGGCCGAAGAAAAGTATCTTCGCAGAGCTTTCGAGATCTTGGTGAACACGACCGAAGAGCTTAGAGATGGGAAAGCTAGAACGGAAAAAGTGAACGGTGTCGTTATAAATGGCAAGGGGGAAGGAGTTGGCGAAGTGGCTGTCGTTAATGGGAACGGGCTTGCCAATTAGAGCTAGGATAACTCTTGGTCATGCCGAATTTTCGCATATTCAAGATAATAGTCACATCCTATGCGCAAGATCTTATAGAGTCATGTCAACACATGTAGAAAATAAACTAATCAAACTTTTCCACTCCATACTCTATTCATCTAGATTCTAAACCTCCAAAGGCCTTCCAGACGGCTTTGCCGGCAATATACAGTAGACGGACATCCTCTGTAGTGGTATTAGATGCTCATTGGGAGTAACATCGCAATATCCAAGTAATATCGAACAATACCATGCATGTCATTATATACTCGAGTAGGGTCACTGCAAACATCCATTCCTATACAGTGCAGGGCAGTGCATTCATACAGTATATCCATATACGAATTAGCAATCACATTGTCGGCTGATCTTCAATTTCTAACCCTGTTCTGTTAGTACTCGAGTATTAAAGAAGGAGAAAGAAACTAAGTATCGGTATTTAATTCAGAGTGCCAGAATATGACTACAGTAATGACTATAGTGCTTAAGCAAGTTCGAGTACCAGCATATAACGAAGGGAGAATGGAAAGAAATTTGAGGTGCTGATCGACGAGACACAAACCGTGGGAACTGAACTTTGAAGTACGGTACAGGCGAACGATGGTGTAATTTACATACTCAAATCTCACATGACGATTAGTCAATGGCCGCGAATCGTAATTTCTCTTTAGGACGGGCTTTTACCTCATTTCACACAATTGAGGATTGAGTATGGAGAGCTAGGACGGGTGAAAACATTGTTCATCAAGTAGAAAATATATCTATCAATACATAATATAATAGTACAGCTGCACTTTAATAGTCTGACCTGTCGCCTCCAGAATTGCCAGCCAATGGATTTATAAACCCCGGCGGTGAATTTTTTGAGCCTATTTTCCTCACTAAACCGTCTGGATTTGAATGTGTCTGCGATTCTACCTTTTCTGAAAAGGAATCCCACTCCGCAGATGGACGCGAGTACACTTTCTTCACCGCAAATTCCGGCCCGTCAAGGTCGGGTTTAAGCTGCTGCGTTCTATCATCGTGTCTTGTTCCACGTGCCTGCCATCTATCCTGTGTATTTTTATGCGATTTCTCTCTTCTGAGCTGTCTCAATCGCATGATCTCCTCCCTATCCGTTCTGTCCACCCCAAGTCTGTCTACATTAGGGTTCTTTTCCGCTTCAATTATTTCGCCCTTCTCGTTGAACAATGTTGGGGTTTTCTGTGTGACCCATTCTTCGTTACCGGGGAATGATAATCCTTCTGCAATGTACTCTTCGTCTGGGATGACTTTGATGATTCGTATGTTGGACTTTCCACGTCGAAGAACAAGCAATTCACGGTCGATGAGGTAGTGATGGGTGTCCGCATTTTTCCATGTTTTAATTGGGGTAAAAGTTAAGACATCGTCCTTTCCTACATATCCCAAAGGTCTGGATCCACCGATGTAAATTCCCGAGGAACCACACAAACGATTCGCTTCCGAAGCTGTGGCACAAAGGCCAGCGGCGACGATGATTCTTGCAATACTCCTCGTATAAACGAAAGAATGTGGTAATTTAAGATCTGCCCTTGGCCTATGGGACGCGCTGAAAGGTGTCGAACTAGATGCCATACGGTCCTCGACTTTCTTCAACTCATCCTGCAACGCCTTTACGCTCTTTTCATCATCAGGTTTACTGAAAAGAAGTCGGTGAGAAAGCTCGGCCGCCTTGGCTGCCGGTAGCCCGTGAACCAGCTCGAGAAATTCCCGCGCCAATTTGTGTTGAGCTTGTCGTTTAGAAGGTTCCTTCATATGTTCCTCCACTAATGTGGTGATTTGCTCAAGAGGCATAAATGTGAAAAGTTTGAGGAATTTTTCTACATCTTGATCTGATGTACGAAGAAAATGCGCATATAAATCGAAAGAGCTCATCATGTCCTTGTCCAGCCATATAGCATTTCCAGCGCTCTTGCTATACTTAGCTCCTGATGATGTGGTGAGCAGGGGAACTGTAAATCCGACAGGTGGGGTTGCGTTCTTGTGCATGTCCCTAATCACAGGATCAGGATGATTCGCAATGATGTACTTGACAGCATCAATACCAGCGGTGATGTTGCCATATTGATCGGATCCTCCAATCTGCATTGTTATGC
The DNA here is from genome assembly GCA_000503235.1 of Sclerotinia borealis F-4128. Lineage (NCBI taxonomy): Eukaryota > Fungi > Ascomycota > Leotiomycetes > Helotiales > Sclerotiniaceae > Sclerotinia > Sclerotinia borealis. The sequence continues at coordinate 139,590 of KI628612.1, read as the reverse complement.
CTTTTGTATTGTACATGTGCCACCAATCCCATGATTGCAATAAAGGATATGTAAACTCGGCATATGACATCCCATCGCCTTTCGTCATCTTGTTTTTAACACTGTCAATATTAGCAAGGATTGAGATTTGGCAGCTGCATAAAGAGAATGTACCCACGTATCTTTTGCAATCATCGCGCCTATTCTCAAGCCTGGTCCAAGGACTTGTAAGAGCTCCATCGCAGTTAACTTATTCATCCAGTGATTGTTGTTCGCTAAACCTCTTTTCCATGCCCATTCCCAATTGTATCCATATTTTCTGCCATATGCCTCGACGTTTAGCCATATACCTTTCAGTTGATAATGCATCTTCAGTACATTTTCGTTCCTCGTTGTACTCTTCAATTTTTCTCGTGTTATCAAACGATCAGTCGGGTCGCCAATTTTTGCGGTAGCTCCTCCGAGTAAGGATACCGTATGGTAACCATGTACATACATCCAAAACAGGGACATGAGAGGTAACAAGTGGCCAATGTGGAGTGAGGGCGCAGTAGGATCAACACCCACATACGCACCAAGCCGTTTCTCCGTCATCATACGGTCGAGTTCATCTCTCTTACTGCAACACAAGTCAACGTCTCGCACACAAGAGGTCAAACTCGTTGTATTTACCCAGTTATCTGGTGTACATATCCTCGCTCCTCCAGAATTGATAGCATGCTCTTCTGCTTTCCGGTCTTGATATCCACGGCCTTATGTGCCCAATCCAATCCCGCATCTGCCAGTTTTGCCAAGTATTTTGTTCCAATCCATCTTCTCGATGCTTTATTCGAATTCTGGGACACTTTAAAAGCACATCTTGCGCAAACATAAAGGTCGGGTCGAGTCGAACGCTGAAGAAGAGAAGTCGTTGCCATCTTTGTGACTGAGTGGTGGTAACTCACGAACGCATGAGAGATTTGAGAAAGCAGACAGATAGATAGTGAAGTTTGCGATAGGATCAAATAGTTGCGCAGAAAGAGTGACAATAATATCTTCAAGGCCAAAATAATTTTACGATAGCGGTATTAAGTTTATCCGATGACATGGAGTACCTAGTTAGGTAAGATGGGAAGATTACTAAGTATCGATGGCCGCTAGTCAGTGTATTACGTAACACGGAATAACGGGAATACAGTACCGCATTATTATTCGTAGTGGCTATGGAAGAACGACCTCCACCCATCAAAAAGCTGCATTCTACTCCAGTACTATTACAAGACAACATGAACTGCCAAGCTGGATGATATTCATTGAGTACCTATTCAAGTATTGATCCAACCAACCAATATCAAGAAGACTACCTACCTAGACAAACTCATCACTGGTCACCGGTATTCCTTTTACTATAAAGCTTCAACTCTTCGCTCTTCACTCTTCACTCTTCACTCTACCGACGTTGACATCCTTGACTTCACGCTGTCCTTCTGATTTACTTTACCTATCTATCTTGTCTGTTACTTCTTTGAAAAGTTATTTTGCTTCACATAAAGATTACCTTTTACCTTCTCAGTACAATATGGCGGATGCTCAGACATTCATCAGTGGAGCGGATGGTAATGAAGTTTTTCAGGCCAAGTATATTCCCAAACAAAAAGGCCCTCTGACTTCAGCCCATCCGAGCATGAAGGCATATATCTCAACTTATCCACCTTTGGGCCAACTGACGACCATACCCGACCTGAAAGAAGCGGATAAGAGTACAAAAGTCATTACGGCTTTGCTGGAGGTTAACGAAAGCCGTGCCTCTGAACCATGGGAACTCATACTTTTGTTTAGTAACGGAGATCAAGGGGTAGAGTCTACGCATGGTTACGCAGGTTACTGGCTAGAGTCTTTAATGGAACCCATAGAGAAGACAAGTTACCTACCAACAATTCTGCAAACTGTTGCGCCTTTAGGACTCGATCGGTTATACTTCAAAGCATCTCTGCCCTCTGGTCTCCCAACAAAGTTCACTGTGAAATTCCGAAGCAACTCTAATCAATCTTGGATTCTCGTGAAAGACCACCAGGGAACGCTAGATGGGACAATTATTTTGAGAACGGTCACCGCTCAGGAAGATATCTCAAGTAGCTTATCCAGATATGTTGAGAATCTGAATCCGGCACTAGAGGTTGAAAACAACCGAACCCAATCTCCTGGTACCACTCTTTGGTCAGTACAAGTGCCTATTGAGGGAGCCGTCGGGAAAGAGTCTACTATAAAAGACATAAAATTTGGGCTTCCTTGGGGTCAAGATAAATTGGCAAGGTTGGTCCAACTCTTCATTGATACTCGGTGTCTGACCTTCTACTTACACCGCCAGATGGTTTGCTCTCATTCGTATTTGGACTCCCTGGTTGGCTCCCCGACATGGAAAGACTCGTTTTGACCTTGACAAGGAGGCCGTAACCTGCTCTTTCCTAAGCTCAGAGGGGAAGCACATTGTTTTACTAGCTATCAGCGGGATAGACGACGTTATGACACTGTTCAAGAGTGACGATAATGGCAGAGTAGTATTAGCAGTATGATACAACCTTCTTGATTTGACGACTAGGATTCTGATTTAGACAGGTTCGAAGTGACAATCCTCAAGAGTCTGTTGCTCGTGTCCTCGTTGGGCTTGGAGACGACTATGAGTCAGCCAACGCGGCTGTAATGTACCATGCTAGAGAGATCGTTGCAACTCTCGAGAGTGCATCTGGCGAAACACAAAAGGAGATCGAGGCTCTCAAAGAAGGGGATGAGAAGACAAAGGTTTGGGTAGAGAATTGGTGTGATGGCTTGACGTATTGTATGCTCACTGAACCTCCCTATGTGATTGTCTGACCAATGATCCAGGTACATGGAATGCACTTGGGCAACGATTAACGGAAGACAAGATACTCAAAGCAGTTGAAATCCTGGCAGATAATAAAATTAACGTCACAAACTTCATCATTGACGATAATTGGCAAGCCATCGACTACAAGGGACATGGTCAATTTCAACATGGTTGGGTCGAGTTTGAGGCAGACAGAACGGCATTTCCTAATGGCTTGAAGCACACTATATCTCTCATACGACAGAAGCAGCCTAGTATCCAGCACGTAGCTGTATGGCACGCAATTCTGGGCTATTGGGGTGGCCTTGCCCCTGACGGTAAGATTGCCGAGGCGTATAAGACAATTGAAGTCATTCGCCGAGATTCTCTAAGACGAAATTTACCTTTGGGTGGCAAAATGACAGTAGTAGCCAAAGAAGATGTACAGAAGTTCTATGACGACTTTTATTCATTCCTTTCATCCTGTGGAGTTGATGCTGTTAAGACCGAGTAAGTGACCTAGTGCGAATCGTTTCTGTACTAACATAACCCAGCGCCCAATTTATGCTTGATCTCTTCGAGTCAGCCGAAGATCGTAGTGATCTGATATCAGCATATCAGGATGCGTGGACCCTTTCAACTCTTCGACATTTCAGTGTCAAAGCAATTTCTTGCATGTCACAAATCCCGCAAATCCTCTTTCATTCTCAGTTGCCTCAAAATCGACCTCCAATACTCGTACGGAACTCTGATGACTTTTTTCCAGAGATTCCCACGAGTCACCCATGGCATGTCTTTACCAACGCCCACAATGCTTTGCTTACACAACATCTTAACCTGATCCCAGATTGGGATATGTTTCAGACAGTTCATGACTATTCCGGCTTCCATGCAGCTGCGAGGTGCGTTAGTGGCGGTCCAATCTACATAACGGACGTTCCTGGTCAACATGATCTTGATCTTATCAATCAGATGACGGGCCCCACTCCTCGGGGTAAAACTATCATTTTTAGACCCAGTGTCGTTGGCAAGAGTCTTGATCAGTATAATGGATACGACGATGACCACATACTCCCAATTGGGACATACCATGGCTCTGCGTACACAGGAACTGGGATAATCGGCTTCTTCAACGTATCTCAAAGACCACTTAGTGAATTGGTGCCATTGTCCAAATTCCCTGGTGTTGAGGAGGCACAATTTTATGTTATCCGTGCCCATTCCAGTGGGGCTATCTCTAAGCCTATGCAAGTTGTGGACCCTCATGCTTTGATATACGTTTCTCTCGCTGTTAGAGGCTTCGATATTCTGTCAGCTTATCCATTGCGCGGATTTATTGACCAAGAAAAAGACGATGACGTCACATGGATTGCTAACTTGGGTCTCCTGGAGAAAATGGCTGGAGCCGCAGCTATTCTCGATAGTAAAATAACGAAATCAGAGAACGGCAAGATTATGATAAGCACAAATGTAAAAGCTCTTGGAACTCTTGGTGAGGTCACAACTGTCTTATCCACCAATTGAGATTCTAATTTGACTTACAGGGATCTATATCTCGACGCTCCCCGAAATGTCATACCAAGACAGCTTGCTAGTCACCATCCTTGGAAAGGTTCTCCCAACTCACACAGTTACCGTTAGCACAGTTGATCCCCATGTTCTCGAAATTGACACATTGGCGGCATGGAAGGAACTTGAGCTCTCAAGTGGATGGAGTAATGAGGTGGAGGTGAAGATATACATCAACCCTGTTGCATGAGAGTCGACTTAGAACAACTCATGGCTATAGAACAGATGATAATTCTAAGGGTAGCTCTAAAATCGATGCATTGACGTAAAATATAGTGGCCGCATGAGTTCCACGAGTTTTACACGACTAGAAGTCTTTCTAATCTCCGTACATGGCTTCACGTGATGTATTGTAATCAATTGAAGAAGGTGTGTTACAGTACTCGAGTATATGGAAGTGGTGATCCCCACTTCAGGTAAGCTTCTGCCCAAAGAACAACAACATTTATTTACTCAACTTATCATGAGGACGATAAACAAAGCTTGCCTTTTTACTTCAATTCTAGGTCTTTCAATTATAAAACTGTGTTACTCATTCTGCTTCGAACATCAAGCATCCATTTCAAGGAACGCCTCACACATCATGACACCCCATCGCACCTTGGAGCCCCCTCTCCGTCCAGAACCATTCATGGTCAAACCTCCAGAGTTGATACAAGACGCCATTATGCTCCTTCATGGCACATCATCCGACGGAATCTCTTTCGGTCAAGAACTCTCGGAGCAAATTAACTTTGGACTGTTACTACCGCACACTAAACTCATTTTTCCGTCGGGAAGTCTGAGAAAGACTACTGTTTTTGACGGGAGAGATACCAATGCTTGGTTCGATATCGCGAATTTCTCAGACCGAACGCTAGGAGAACAACAGCAGATGGAGGGATTGAGGTCAAGCGTGGAATATCTGGGAAGGTTCATTCAGGATGTCGTGAATTATGAATCTCGTGATAAAAACTTCCGATTATTTGTAGGGGGACTTAGTCAGGGATGTGCTATGAGTATGATTTTACTGCTAAGTGGTGAGCTTGACAGATTGAAAGTGTCGCAGAACATTGGAGGGTTTGTGGGATTGAGTGGATGGTTACCGTTCGCAAATCAAATTGATGAGATTGCTGCAGTTGGGGAGGGTTGGAGAGAGAAGAGGATTCATGTTCAAAAGTGGTTAAGACGCGAGTTGGAACTTCAGCCTTGGCTTCCTTGGGATGGAACACTACCGGCGGAAGAGCACATGACTATTTTCTTGGCTCACGGAACAAGTGACGAAAAGGTGAAGTTGGAGTGGGGTATGGCTATGGGGAGAGTGCTGGAAATGGTTGGGTACAAGGTTGAGTGGAAACTATATGAGGGCATGGGACATATTACTACGCCAGAAGAACTGGCTGATATGACGCAGTTCATAAAGTACCAGTCAGGTATGCAGATGGGCCGCTGAATGAACCCTCGTCAGTGATCCTGCTATCTCCAACTCAGTTCCCTATAATCAGGCTCCGATCTTCTTGTTGGTCAAGACTTTGTCGGCCGGGTGGTTGCCTGTTGCAATCAGCTATAAGAAGGCATGCTAGCTAGATTATTCTCTTGTATCTTTATCCAAACAGTTCTTCATTACAATCAAATACCCATAAATACAATATAACAATCCAACCCTTTTCCAACAACTCAAAAACACTATGAGCAACAAAGTCACCCAGAAGTCAAACAGAGGCTTGGTCGAAGCATCAGATAACAAGGCTCCGAAGCCGCAAGCCAAGGAGATTGCCAACCAGCTAGACAGAGGTTTGGTCAACAGGGCAGTAGCAGCCGATGGAGCTCAGAAGAAAAAAGGCACGAAGGACACGAAAATTCCCAAAGAGCTAAGCAGAGATATGATCGAAAGGGCAGTCGCAGTCGATAAGGCTCAAAAGAAGAAAGGCACGGACACGAAAATTCCCAAAGAGCTTAGCAGAGATATGATCGAAAGGGCAGTCGCAGTCGATAAAGCTCAAAAGAAGAAAGGCACGGACACGAAAATTCCCAAAGAGCTTAGCAGAGATATGATCGAAAGGGCAGTCGCAGTCGATAAAGCTCAAAAGAAGAAAGGCACGAAGGACACGAAAACTCCCAAAGAGCTAAGCAGAGATATGATCGAAAGGGCAGTGGCAGTCAATAGGGCTCAGGAGCAGCAAGCTAAGCCCAAGCAGCTAAACAGAGGCCTGGTCGAAGAAGTAGTCGCAGATCATGAGAAGAAGGCGGGAACTAAGGTTAACACTGTTCCCAAGACTTCTGGTGGAAAGGACCCACGGGGGAGAAAGTGAAGCTTAAACGGAGAGTCGGTCGTTCATTTCATGGGAAAGGAGAGGAAAGGACGAAGGGGAGAAGGGTTGACAATCGCAAAGCTACCTCTAGCACGAATGGTGGCTGGCCAAAGATGCACTACTAGGTTTACCCAAATCCTCAGAAGAGCTGGAGCTCAAGTTTTAGATTTAGCTATGGAGAGTAGTTAGTTGAATTGCAGGCAATTGATACAGTGTTAACTCCGGTGATAATTATCTCTATAAATATTACAACAGAATTATGTACCATGTCAGTGATTTTTGGGGCTAGTGATGGTTTGGTTTGGGCAACTCGGATGTTGGATTATAGGTCTTACAGGGTAAATGTGGGGTAGAGAGACTCCGCTTCTGATTCTGAATAGCCTGAAATATACCGGTGGGGCATATAGGATTAGCATGGATGAGAAATCTACGAGTATCTACTCGTACTAGTACCGGTAATATGTTTAATTTTTAGAATTTCAAAGCGGGCGATGTTATTGAATTGGTAAGTAAAGTTGAGAATGATTCTAGACTCCTATATCCAAAAATTTTGACCAATTTGGAACTTTCTCGAAGGAAGCTTTGCAGATCATGTCTAATGTAGAAGGGGCGCGGTTATCGAACTCCTAATTACAACAACCGTTAACCATAAGCTCACATCACTGGAAACTGTGGAAGGTCGATTCTGAGAAATTAGGGTAGAGTTTCAAATAAGTTTGATTCCTTCTGGAATTATTGATGCCTAAATTGGTAGACAATCCATCGTTTCGCAAATTATGGTCTATTGGTTGTTTGGTGGGTTGGTGGGTACCAAAGGATGATTCTTGAGGGTAAATTAGGCATCGAGATTTGGACATGTCCACTACCGGTATACGATTATTGTATGACCACCAAGTTTCTTTGTCTAATTGGCAGTAACTAACCTAACTACATGTTCACCTCTGACACGCTCAAAGGCAGGATTTCTCAATGAGACTATTTGATTATGCAGTGATAAATAGGTAATAGAATGAACTGGCAAAAAGTAAGGAAAATTGAAGGGAAAGCTACTAGTACTACGAAGACACAAAAACGATGATTTTACTGTAGTGGAGTGCGAAGCCGTTTTTGAGGTTATATTATGGAAACTTATCAATCCTTGATACTCTTATCATCCAAGTATTTTTTACTTAAACTTGAGGTTAGTGAAGCGATGAAGTCAGTGTAGCTGTGTAACCGACCGTGACCTCTCCGACCGTTACATAGGATTTAAGTTACACAGCTTTGCCACTTCTCCTATGAAATTAACCACCAACGCGGAATATCTTGTAGTTTTATGTTATGCTTATAGAACCTCAAACTTTGACACGTTTTGTTTTCTTTTAAGGTAATTATTTATTGAAAATCTAGATACACTCGAATATCTATGCTCACCCCCTTCACTGAGCTCGCGTAATTACCATTAGCTGATTGTCATGTCAGATACCAGATATCAGATAGTAGAATGAGTATTCTTGTGCATCATCTCTTTATAGCTGAAGCTGGTCAAATATAAAAAATTGCTTAAAATTTTGCGGCACCCATTTAGATAGACTATAGTTTTTCCCTTGCACATCTGATTTCTATTTGACGGTATCAAAATTTGCCCAGAGAGCTTTGACGGCTCTCATTATGCCGAGCAGAACAGGAATTTCCATCTGTCAAAATCAAACAGAGGCGTCGAAAGATCTTGTCTAATTCTCCTACACTAGACCGGTACCGCTTTATTGAATCGTAATGATCAAACCAGATGTTCTTGTCTTGTCGAACAGGCTGATAGAACAATTCAATTTTGACTTCGAGGAATGATGATTGAAGGTCCTTCCTTATCTTGCCATGACTTACCGATGACCATTTATGTTCTGGTAAATGGTCAAGGTACAAAGGGTTAGTTTTCATGCACTCACACTCACTTGTAATACTGCAATCTGAAAAGTTACTTATTACTTGATTTTCCTAACATGTTTTATGTTTCATGAAAACATCCGCTTTGATGCGCACAGTGTGAGGCCTTACCTTTAATGAAATCGCCCAGAACTTATCACTCCTCACCCACACAGAATAATCTGGCAAGTCCCAAATCATCTGGCAAGTCATACGTCTTTCCTTGACTTAAAGTCGCAGGCATGAGTCTCTCACGCAACATTTCTTCAGCAAGAGAATCACTCTCAGCTTGATGGTCCTCGAAATCCGCATATTCCTTCTCTCCTTCCCAGTGACCGTACTCATCGTCATTTGTCGTCCAAACTGTTGCAAGTACTAGGATGAACTTCTCTGAGACTGGTAGACTCTTTATTGCGGATACCCACGCGTAAGCACCTGGGTTATGAAGGATGCTTAAGACATCACGTCTCTTAATTGACAAACGTACAGTCAGTTTGTTGATATTCGAGAGCTGGTTCAAATATCGACAGAACTCGTTGAAGTGATGGAGAGTATCAATTGCTCTATAACCACTTCCTTCAAAAGAATTAATTTCGAATGATACAAAATTAATATCTATGTTGATGTTCTGTATGAGTGAGAATTGCTGAAGATTTGCCCGTAGCCATGCATTGCATGTCTGTGACTGATGTCAGCAGTTTGTCACTTGGGAGATATACGATTCAAGAGCAGAACACCAAACAACTTACCTGGAATTCATAAGTAAAATCCAACTCAAATTCTCGCCAAAACCATGACAAGAAATCCTTCAAAACACTTGAATTTCTTTCACTACTCTTCCATACTGGTAGTTGTAAGCCGTTAATGTTGTTGTATTCCAGAACGAAATTCTCAGCATGAGCAATTGCTTTAGCAAATTGCAACAGCTCATCGTACGATCGAACAACGATATAATCGTTTTCCACCGACTTGGACGTGCCCAGGGCTTCCTTGCTGATATCATCATCCCATATAAAACGAGTTCGTCGTGCTGACCTGCTGCCAGTGGCATGATTTAGGACATCAGAGAATTTCAAACCCTCAAAACTCATACCAGTACCCCTGGTGCAAAGGTGCTCTTCACAATACTTCTCGATCAGGGTTTTGCGGAACTTGTAGCCAGGAATTGTTTTCGTTGTGCGGAGAGACTATTTTACCGGACAGTAATAAAATTTGGCCAGTGTAAACACACCATCAACTGTGCCATAACGCATGATGCCATTTTTGCCTCGGGGGTTCTGTACCCAGTTCAACGCCAAATTTGGGCTCATGCCAGGGTAGTCTGTCTCGGGTTCTGGGACATGCTGGTCGACAATCTCTGAGAATATATTTTCTCGGATTTCAAGGGGTACGCTCTTGAGTAATGCTAAGGTTCTATCGATAGTCTTAGTAGGGAATCATGGGAAGGAACGTCATATGAGAATATGATGTGAAAGAATTAGGGAGATACTTACTTCTGGCTCACACAGCGATACGATTTGTCTTTGACCATCATAGAGTCGATACAGAATTTTGTGGGATTCGTGATACCTTCGAACTCTTGATATGGGAATCCTGGCATCAGTTCTCTCTTTGCGAAGTATTCGTGGCCATCTTCTGCTTGGGATCCGTGGGGAATCCGCGAGGTGGTCATGGTCATGGTCATGGTTGTAGGTCTTTGACTTTGTAAGGTTGATTTTTTGAAAGGTTGCTCGAGTATGTGGGAGTTTATATATTAGAAATCGGGCCATCATTATGCACTAGAGCAATACGGCAGAGTTGAATATCCTTCATTTGATATTCATATGTTTAGTACAGCTCGTTGGTACCACCAATACAGTCTTCCATCTGCCGGACAGCAGTCTAGACAGCTAGTCTGTGATTTAATTGGACTAGGTGGACTATTGGAGTGAATTTAAAATAAAAAGATGGTTCGGCTAGTCCAAATTTAAAAATTCCATATACTCTATACCTTTTTTGAATAATTCAATAAATTTGATTCAATAGTTTGAAATTTTATGATCTTCAGTTTCCACGTCACACATAGCAGCGGAACGAGAGTGAGTGAAATACTATTGCATTTCGATGAGTATAGCTCAGGAATCTGGGTATACTTAGTCGCCTACTAGTAGCTTCAGCTAGCGTGAGATGAATGTACCACTATTCCAGGTCATGATTCAATATTTTTAATATTAAATTATAACGAAATGATTCTATAAATTAAAAGAATCGAAGTAGTAATGATTTCAATATGTATAACTTAGAATTAATCGAGGTTGTCTACTCGAGTAAACTACAATCCAATTAGTCTAATCAATAAATATAGATGAGCTACCTAACTAGTCTGCCTTTTCATTGGTCTGCTAGCTCGACTACTAGCCAAGTAAAGAAACCTAGTACATCCTGCAGTCTGGACTATTGGACACACCGGGTATGTGCATTTTTGTTGTCTACAACCATAACGAACTTCTATTCAGATTTGATCAACAACAATCTCGCATTACTCAAGGTAGTCAACGCAAATACAAGCCGGAATAATTAAAAGTCAGGAGAACCATATAATAGTAACGAATAGTCAATTTAGCCTTGCTGATACTGCTTAATACAAGAAGAAGCCCTATGAGAACACTCAAAGTTGCGCACCCCCGTTCTAGTCTTCCTCCATAGTAAACATTTCGAAAAGACCAAGATGATCCGGGATATCATCAGTAGTTCCAGAGCACAAGACTTCAGGCATAAGCAACTGCCACAACCTCTGCCGATATATCGCAAGCTGTATATTTTCAGCTTTAGACATAGGAGCTCTCTGATAGTCTTTGGGCACTAAATCAAAGACCTTCAATCGCACATCGAAATATTTTGCAAAGGTGACCCCTCGTAGCGCATTTGCCCATCCATAAGATCCAGGGTTTTGTAAAAGATGCTTTAAATCTTGAACGTGTATTTGTACAAATACAGTGAGGTCTTCGATGTTTGGGAGATCGTCGAATCCTTTAAGAAATCGCTTGAACTGACGGCCGTCTAAACTGCGCTTAATTCGTTTTCTAGCGGGTCCCTCATAAGGTGATGCCAAAATATCGATCGAGACGTTTCGAAGGTGATAGAACTGTCGATGATTAACCTCTAACCAGCTGGAACAATCCTGAAGTTAATTAGCATGGCTTCTTTTTTCAAGAGATAATCAAGTGGACTTACCTCGAGATCATTGGTAGAATCTAGGACAAAGTATTTCCAAAACCAGACGAGAAATTCTCCCAGTAGGCTTGTTTCCCTAATCTCACTCTTCCAAATTCCAGGGCCCCAATCGCTTGGATTGTCCTCGTAGTAGAATCCCTCCGAATGTACGAGTGTGGCGATAAAGCGTACAAGATCAATGTAAGACCGAGCAGATGGAACTGGATAGTCATTTTCAAGGTATGACATGCCCAATTCCTTTTCCTTGTTTTGGCCGCAAATAATGCTCATCATTACTTTAAAATTTCTCTTGAAATGTTTATTCTTTGACGGGATGTGCGGGATATCACTACACTCTGGCTTTTGCTGCGCATCAGTAGCATCATCTGGCGAGCTCGCGTTGCTGACAGAATAGCTATCTTGGAGGACCCTAAGAGAGAACTTGACGGGAGCAAATTGGAGATTCGCGTCTGGAGGCGGTAATTTTGCATAAAATAGGCACTCTTCTTAATATATCCTTCCGGGTCTACATTGTCATCTTCAGCTACTCTCTTGGTTGCTATTTGAGCAAAGATATGAGTACGGATCTCAGGAGGCGCATTTTTGATTAGGTCGAGGAAGCTATTGTGATGTCAGCAGATTGATAATCAGTTTCCACCCGCAGCTCAGCCTACCTATGAGTTACAGTGTGATAAAACGTGGTATTGGAATCCATCCCATTATTGCCATTTTGGGGAGCACCTCGAAATTCCCAGAAAGGAAAGCCAGGGATCAACTCTAAGCCTCTGAAATAATGATCTTCGTCGTTCTCAGCGGGCAGAAGAGCGTCTTGTTTGTTTGGCACCATAGTGTCTCCACCTACAAAATCTTGTGGCGCTGGAATTAACGGAGGTAACAGATCAAAATTGCCTGATATAGGATTCTGGGCGACTCTTCGAGTCTCAGTGGTATCACTAGTATCTAGATTCATTATCTTTTAGGTAAGGATAGGAAGGATGATATATTTTGAAAGGCTAGGCAGGATAAGGAGTTTCAAAAATTTCGGGGGCTACTATATAGTAGGATATATATAATTTAGGTTAGGATGACAGATGATAGGATGATAATGATTCACATGACTTTCATATGGTATCATCTGTTCACTCATGATCATATGATTGCGATTATATGATGTTATAACTTTCACATAATATCATCTGTTCACTCAAAATCATGTATACTATGACCACATGAGATCATATATTTCGGCGAGTGATATGATATCTACTATATCATCCCATCAAGATGAGCATAAATATGACTTTTCTAAAGGCTGGGCAGGATGAGGATATATACCAAATCAATAGATCATTGAAGCTTCATCCTAGGCTTAGGATAGGATGGGAGAGGAGGAGAATGGGATACTCAAACGCTGTTGCATGTTTCAACTGTGAAACGGAAGCAATTGATATAACGGCTTCGACCTCAAAGATACCCATTGAGCATCAATCCGATCATCATGCTCCAAAATCAATCGTCACCGCCCCTGAATCTTCGACTGGCACAATCAATTTTCCGCCCACAACCCTGACTTTCTGCCCAACCGTCACGTTTGTCAGCCGCACAGGGAGGCCATTATTGAGTTCATAATTGTAAGAGTATCCATCGTACGTAATACCCGTGATTGCATCACTGCCGTTTGCATGAAGGGCTCTCAGTGTTGCCGACTTCGGCAGCGGGGCCGGTGCATAATAATCTGGGGAATTAGTTGCGTGGCTAGGAATGGTGACTGTATAATTTCTGATTGGACGAGGGACGGGGTTCAAGACCGTTGAGGTTCCGTTGACGGTGTAGTTGTATTCATGCATGTTGATGATGATAATTCGCTTCAGAGCGCCATTGGCATAGGCGGCATAAGCAGATTCCATCGCATTGGATAATGGAATTTCGGCTATGGTTATGGTTGACGCGGTAAGATTGGATAGGAACGCGGCAGTGGCGATGTTACCATAGTAAGGAGGTTTTGTGCCTTTTGGATTGATTTCCGTGTCTTGAGGTTGCCAAGCCGCGTAGCGGAAGGAAAGACCCGTGTGGAAACTACGCGAAGGGTTGTCAATATGAAAATCAGGAGGAATTGTTTCTAAGAACTTCACATACTGGATGCGATGAATATTCTTACTTGCACCATAGAGAGCAAAGTCCAAATTCCACTGCATAGAAGTCAATATCAATAGAAAATGATCGGCTACGGACAGGACGTACTAGAGCAGCACCGTAGGCATTTGACAACCCTGGTGCACCTTGATTGTAAAGCGAATTGGTTTCTCCAAGAATAAAAGGTATGTTGGATGATGCAAGGAGATTGGATACGTTGAGTTGTCGGGCAACAGAGATAACGGTTTGCGTGTGATTCATGAGTGTTCCTTGGAGTGTCACACCTGGTTGCGTGGCACCGCCAATATAACTTCGATCAGTCAGCTAGTATTTCAAATGCAAAATAGTGAAAGAGACCATACTTATGTGATGATATTAATTCAATGTCTTTATCAACATCTAATCCATCATTCCATGTTGTCACAGGATTAAGATGGTTTTCAACACCCGCAAAAGAGGGTGCCATGAACCCATAGGAAGCCAAGTCAGGACAGGCTGCTGCGACGCCTTCTTTGATTTGTCGGCTTCCATTCAGCCATTGGCTTACGTATGTTGATTCATTCCAACTGGGAGGTCGAACCGGTCCTTGTGCAGAGGTAGAAAACAAATCCGGTTCATTTCCATATTCCCACATGAGGAGCTTCCCCCCTTCTAAAGCTTTGCACGCCAATGGTACCGTGTCTAGCAGTGTTTGCCATCCAGCAGAACTGCTTCCGCCGAGTCCCATATTGAATCCATGACTAAATTTGACGTCTGGCCAAGTACTGTAAGACTCGAAATAGGAAGGGCCAATATAAACCGTCGTTGGATAATCTGCAGCTTTTGCTGCATTGAATGTGCCATTCACAGCGTATGGAAGACTTGCATTATATAGAGCATAATCTTGAGTATTTCCCCCAACTCGAATGTGTGGTTTAGACCCTTGGAAATGGCCAAGATTGTTAAGTAGATTGTTTGAAAACGTGTTCGGATTTGAAGTATTCCCTTAAACATATGAGTTTGTGAGCCAACTAATATATACTTGACTCCTTGACATACCAGCGTAATCCGGAAAGAAGCAGAACTCAATAGAGTAACTGATGAAGGCCGGAAGTGGGGTACCGGCACTTGCTGGGGATGTGCTCGCAACAATGAAGCTGCTTTGAGCATGAATTGCTTGCACGAGGCTTAGAAGAACGATTCCAATGATACGAGCCATTTTGTGAGATGTGAGGATCTAATGCTTTATGTCCAATATATCAAGCGAAGAAAGAGAAAAATGAACGAAATGTACATTCAATGAAGAAACTACCGGGAAGAGAGAAGATGGAAACCTTCAGGTTTAAGTAACCTGCTCAGAATATGTACCTTGTACTGTGAATCGCAGGTTCTTTCCCCATACCTCATTTGTTGCAGGTAGCAACTGCATATCCTACGTTGTACTCGCAGTATATCATGCCGGAAAGCGAAGCAATGAATGAAGCCCGGATAAAGTACTCCTTGGATCGAGTGCATACAAGGTCTTATCGAGGTTGTATTCCCATCCACCACCAGTTCCTTTCAATTTGTCTTTCTCAATCCACCCCCCGTCCCCCCCACCAGGACGAAGAGGGGTTCATAACCATGATGCATTAACCCTAGCCTTAAAACCCCTCTCACAGAGATTGAAAATGATGATTCTGTGTGTACCGGTATGTGTATATATAATTATGTAAAAACTGATTGATTACAACTAATCCCTTTTACGTATATTTTGATATGCTATCACCTATATTAGGCTTAGCGGCAGCCCCGCGACGAAAGCTTATCAAAGCTTCACTCACTTTACGATAAACAAACCCCCTCCAACTTCTATCAAAACTTCTCCGTAACTCCAATTACTCAAATTGACTCAATTCCGGTAACATCAATCCATCTTTCAATTAGATCCAAGATCATCCTCCTATTCCCGTAACCAATGTGTATTTCTCCTCAAAGGACCTGATCTCAATTGTCAGCAACCAACTTTTAGTGTTACCAGAATTGCTAGAATAAAAGGCACAGCTTGGCACCCCTCTCCCTCTCTTTCTCTCGACATGAACAACATAATAAGATTAACAGCAAAATTCTTACCACGCTCACGATTTATAACATCTACTCTACCAATTATTAACTCACGAAAAGCTTCCAACATGTCGCATACTGTCCCGAAACTCAATGATCCAACACTGTTCAAAACCGGAGTTGCCTACGTTAATGGGGAATGGGTTAAAGCAGCTTCTAGAAAGACCTTTGAGGTTACTGGTATGCTTCGCAGGTTTATTATGAGTTAATTGAATTACAAAGGCTTACATGTCTATTTTGTAGATCCATCAACTGGAAAATTCATCGGGAATGCTCCAGAGTTCGATGTAGACGACACGAAGAAAGCAATCGATGCCGCAGCCGCAGCACTTCCCTCATTCAAGACTACAACCGGACGCGAACGAGCTAAGCTTTTACGGAAATGGTTTGATTTGATGGTATGCTAGAAGAACAATATATGGGAATGCAATGAGGATAGTCGTTGACTTATTTCATGTAGATTGAGAACAGTGAGGATATTGCTAGGCTCATAACATGGGAGAATGGAAAGCCGCTGGCGGATGCAAAGGGAGAGACTACATACGCAGCCAACTTTCTGGAATGGTTCAGTGAAGAGGCTCCCAGAAATTATGGAGACGTTATCCCATCATCTGTTCCTGGAAACAGAATCATCACATTGAAAGAGCCTGTTGGTGTAGTTGGACTTATCACCCCGTACGTCTACTATGAATGAAGCCAGTTCCGGAGTACAAAAAGCTAATTTTTACTAGATGGAATTTCCCGGCTGCCATGATAACGAGAAAGATTGCCCCTGCATTGGCAGCTGGTTGCACAGTTGTTGCGAAGTCTCCGGGTGAGACACCTTTCACCTCCCTTGCTCTCGCCGAACTCGCACACAGAGCGGGAATTCCTAAGGGTGTAGTAAACTTTGTCAGCTCTCTCAAAAACACACCCGCAATAGGTGAGCTACTTACTACTTCGCCAATCATCAAGAAAGTTTCCTTCACTGGATCTACTGGGGTGGGTAAAATTTTGATGAAACAGTCATCTTCAACGTTGAAGAAATTGTCTTTCGAGCTTGGTGGGAATTCTCCGTTCATCGTATTTGATGATGCCGATCTTGATCTTGCAGTAGCTGCTGCTATTGTATGCAAGTTTCGCTCCTCAGGACAAACTTGCGTTTGTGCCAACCGAATCTTCGTGCAATCTGCCATCTATGATGCCTTTGCCGAGAAATTTGTCGCAAAAGTTAAGGAGTTTAAGGTTGGAGGTGGCTTCTCCGAGGGTGTTACCCATGGTCCGGTTATTCACGACCGTGCTGTTGACAAGGTGGAAGCCCATGTCCGAGACGCAGAGAAGAAAGGAGGAAAGGTCGTCCAAGGTGGACAGAAGATCCCTGAGCTTGGAGCCAACTTTTTCCAACCTACTGTCATCACTGGCGCTACTACTGATATGGATCTCGCAAACGAGGAAACTTTCGGTCCCGTCGCAGGATTATTCAAATTTGACACTGAAGAGGAAGTGGTTCGAATTGCAAACTCTTCTGATGTCGGCTTGGCAGGCTATTTCTTCACTAATGACGTTGAAAGGGCCACTAGGATCTCGGAAGAGTTGGAGCTTGGAATGGTTGGTGTCAACACAGGTTTGATCAGTGATGTTGCATCTCCATTCGGTGGTGTTAAGGAGTCAGGATTTGGACGTGAAGGAAGCAAATATGGAATCGCAGAGTATCAAACAATCAAAGTGATCACATATGGAGGCATGGGCAAGCCTTTACAAAAATAAAGGATTAAAGCACTTTTGAATAGGGCAGCAGCAATGATACCACATATTTTTACGTTGTAACCAATGCATCTTCCCAAGTCTCCGATATTTATTGCGAATTATGATGATCTACGCTCAATAGTATATATCTACCCAGCAGAAACTACGGAGCAGCTTGTTGATTCAGCAAGATGATCACAAATTCGCATCAAAGCCTAAATCATGCACAAATTGTCCCTCAGATACGCGTCGATCATCCATGGAGCCGTAAGCTGAAGTCATTGGCCAAGGATATATTATACCCGTGAATACTAAATAGGAGAAATAACACTTTCGAACTTGGAAGTTCTTCGAGTTGATGGCCTGGGTCATCAGTCGCGAGAGATGATCCGGTTGTATGATATGATATGATATTATGTGGATGATGTGATATGGATGATATGATAAGGTCGTATGTAGGGTTTATAGACTCTGGTTAGAGTTGTGAAGATCTTGCTGGTAGGTGGGTAGGTGGTGGATGGGATTAGAGGGGGAGGGGACTTAGAGGGGGAGGAAATTAGAGGGGAAGGGGGGGTAGGGGGCAAATGATTAGGTAGTAAGAGGAAAACTGGCTGTGCATAAAGCAATTGAGGTTTGGTTTGGAGAGTGTTGCTTCACGATGTATGTGTGTATCTTGGAGTGTGATGATTTAGGGGAATTGTGGAAATACTACCAGTACTCGTATATGCTTTGCTTTGGGTACGTAGTATGTAGTGCGTATTTTAAATTGATGAGGTTGGTGAGATAGATCTGTTATCTGTGTTTGAGTTTGAGTTTATAAGTTTGCAGAGTTCTATGATCAGTTTATCGGGTTATATTTACTATCGCGTGCTGATTATTTAAGTCTGCGTGGGTCCATTTTGATCAGAGTTTCTTTCTTTGGTTGGAGGGATTGGAGAGGTTTTGGAGGGTTGTGGTTTAGTAAGGTTAGTGAGGCTAGGAATGCTACGAAGGCTAGTCAGTCATTGTCTGCTTTTGCTTCTGATTTGTAGAATTCGATGGTATAAACTTATAGTTTGGCTATACCCATTGTCAGGCCCCAGTGGTTTATCTCCATGTTTCATCTAAGCCCGAAGTGAAGGAAGTAACTCTTTGTGAGATTGGCTAAAGGGCATGGCTATTCCCTTTATAATTTTGAAATGTATCAAAAAGATAGAACTCATCTCATCTTCTATAGTCTTCTCGTTACTACCAGCTATCAGCCGGATTTTACCCCTTTATGCAGAAAGGCTAGAAAGGGATAATGTCATGCCTATTCCGCTCGATTCTCTAAGATCATTATTAGAAGCAGCCTTCGCAGCTTTCGTTTGATCATGAAGTACATACGGTTATAACGTACATACCATGAGTATGGTAACTCTGATCCGCCACGAAACAACATCGGAGTCCGTACAGTCGAATTTTTGAGTACTTGGTCTGCCAAAACCAAGTATAGCGTCAAATTTATCACCATCATGCCAAAGTCCAAGGGAACGCGTAGACTCGTCGTCAAAACACTTCGCGAGTGTCGACCATTTACCTTTCTCAGAAAATCTCCAACACAACCCAGTAATATAGAAGCATCAACAGCAGTACAGCAAGACATTCCATGCTCAGATTCGTTCCGCAGGCCCTCCTCGGACGCTTTCGCAACTATTGATCGTCGAAGAGAGCGACAGGCATCGATGCAAAGCGACCCCGAAGAAACAAGAGTATATACACCACCGCAAACTCCAAACCCATCGGTTATTCAGGCACCTCTTGTCCAAACACGCGCGATCATTCCAGAAACCCGAGCGCAAATGCAGGAACGTGATTGTAATCCCCCCTCGTCGGATTTTGGCCCCTATGAAAAATCAAACATTAATGATCGTCGTCGACTACCTTTCCTTCTTCAACACGGCGTATTCTTTCGAATTTGCATCACACTTGAAGGTGCAATCTTTGACTTTATAAAGCGCTGGGTACCCGAATTCTTGGTTAATAGGAACCTACGCTTTGCTCAAGAAGTTGAGCTTAATTTCTGGGAGAGATATTTAGCGGCGCCTATTATTCCTCCTGAAGCTTTCGAGACTCGTGATCATATTCCTCAATTTCACGAACTACTCGATAGGTTCAAAGAGACCCGTCATACCTTCGTCCATAGGAAGAAGCCACCAGTCTTGTATGTCGATCAAATGTTGGCGGATGCCATAGAAATGACCAGGATTATAGCAGACGAGACGCGCGCTGAAAAGCTAGATGGAATTTATCAAATAGTCCATCATATGGGAAGCCTCCTGAAGAATCAGGTCACAATTGAATCAAAGGGAATCCTCGAGGATAGACTCCAAGTCAATAAACATGCGCAGGAGATGCCGATGGGTTGGTTGGAGGCCAGTCGGTTGCAAGAAGAGGAATTAGAGATTTTGAGGGATCTGAATCATGATAATGATAAATATGAAGCTTTGTATGCCAATGCGTTGCAAGCTCTGGAGGATATGATGGAATCTGTTTCTAATTCTCTTGTTGGTTAAATTCATACTCAGAAGTTTTAGGTCCAGTCCAGTGATATTCAGTGTTCCTTTACTCTAGAGAATTCATCCTTTCCAGTGTGCTATCGCACGTTGAATGCTAGAACACGAGAGAAAGTTGACGCTAATTCGGACATTCATGGCAGTCAGATACAGCAATATGGTATGGTCGCGACTCGCGATTTTGGGTTATTATCATTGTTTGGTGTAACGAATTGATTTCGCCCGGTGCTTGCAAGCCCAGGAGATTCCCTCATTCATTCGGTATGAAGGAATATGTGAAGCATGCATGGGATACGAGACTCCTGCGAAGCTTTAGAGGATGATAGAAATAGTGGTAAATTTTGCAAAACCAAACAGTATTTAGTTCCTACAAAACCGACATATCAACAACGCAGCTTTGCTTTTTGAATTCGGTGAATACGAAAACTTTCATTCCTCCACCAAGGGAATGATGAGAGCGGTAGCATACTGATGCTTGAAAACTTAGGGAGGGACTGCTTGAGAATACAAAGGTAAGTCTAATTAGTAAATTGAGAGACCACATACATTTGAACATTTGGTATTTGAAAAGTTTGACGGCAGAGAAGTATGGAATAACAAAAGTGGAAATTTGCTAATAGAGACTATAATTTTGCAGCAGGATGGACATCGAAGCTAAATAATTCCTCATCGAAGTCTCTTTAAAGTTTAAATTACCCAAATATACAAACTATAAAGATGTCGGGTAGCGAAGGTATAATTATGAAGCGATAGCGGTTACCCACTGATCGCCACATCTTGAGTTTCGCCATTCAACAAGCTAGGATCCTGTCGTTCCTTCCTGTGTCTCTTCCAGGATTAACGACTAGCTCGATGTATATAGGTAAAAATGTGTACTCAACTTTCGAACTCATGGCTGTCATAAAATTGCGGGACGTCCTTCTGTTGGTCGTGGATAGTTTCATGGTAATCGAGTAAAGTCTTACTCAGTTGGTGGGCTATTTGGACTACAGTGACAGTAATGACTATAGTGTCTATGGCTTCCTTCGATAATTAATGTGTTAGTGAACTGGCATACCGTATTTATCAAGGTAGCAAGCTGAGAGGAAGGTCAAGTCGACTAGGGATGAAACTCGGTTCGAAGTATGTGATGAGGGAAATAGTTGTACTAGCTTTGGAGTTAATTGGCCATGGATGAAAAGTACTCAAGTACCTACAGTAGATAGGTATTGAATGCATTGAGATATTTCCATCTATGTAATTGGGTAATTGGTCCGTTAGAGCAGTGCTAATCTGCACCATTAACCTGTTTTCCCATTCGCTATACGATATAGGGTAGTGGAATTTGATGGATGAGCCAAAAATGTCGTCTTCACATTATAATATGGAGTGAATGAGGGATTTTCATTCCGTCTGGCATATACTAACAATACCAATAATAGTCCGGGATTTGAAAAAGAAAACACCAAATTAGAAACATTCATCAAACCTAAATCACGTGAATACAAATATCATCTACATCCCACAGTATAGGAATACCAAGACGCTAACCCCGCCTTTTTATAAATCGTGCTTTCTTTTTCTTTAACCTTTTCTGGGGAAAATCATCCAATTCTAAGATCAACGAATCAATTAATAAAGTTCATATTGCCTCATGATGCCGTCTTATACATCATATCCCTTTGTTGTTATACATTTACGTAACAATGAAACGACTACGTGTTGGCGGTGAATAGTATTGGATAATTGATAACTTCATGAGCTGTGCTTGTGCTTGAGCTCTGACAATGTCTTGAGAGTCATGGGGAGGGAATTTCGCTATTTCCCAGTCTTTGGCATGCAACTTTTCATGCATTGAGTATGAGAGCTGTACTAATCTGGATGAACTAACCCTTTCTATTAAAGGGTATAAGAGTCTCACGATAACCTCAAAATATGAATTCAACAGTGACAAGAAAGACAAGAAAGACAATTGCAAGTTAACATTCAAACATCTGTGCCTCGGTGTACTTGTCAAATACATACTTTGTCATCTCATATATACTTCTATACAAAATGCCTCCCTCATCGATACAAAGAATGTCTAATAGGCCAAGAGATGCATACGAAGCTGGTCAATCACCATTAGAATTACTTCCACCTGAGCTCCTTCAAAAGATACTTGGGAATCTGGAATTGAAATATAATCACAAAGATGGAGGTTCAAGCAATGGTAAGACTTGAATATCTTTGGTTAACTTTAATTGAATCAATATTGACATTTCATAGATTCGAGTGACATCAACTACCCACCACCTCTGGAGAGGCCTACTTTATTCTCATGTCTTCGTGTATCACAGGCAATTTATATGAATGCACTTTTTATTACGTATCGAAGTGTTACAGTTACTCACATGTCCGCATTCAACCATATTCTTGCTCAGCTTACCGAGAATCCCATCTTGGGAAGAACCATTCGAAGTCTTGATTTCTCCGAGTTGAAAACCGCACGTCCAATGAGAGAGTTTTCCAATCATCTTCATGGAATGGTTTGCCTCGCTCCGCATCTTCGAGAATTTCGAATCCCGAAAGATACCAACCTCAACGGTTTCTTGAGCGAGCCCTTACTTCGACTACTTTTTGTTGGGTTGCCACATTTGAAGACGTTAGATTTGGGCAATTGCACATCATCAACACTAGATTGCATACCTACCATACTTGAAAGCACGCCAGAGGTAACCTCACTTCCGATCAAATCATTATCCTTGGAGAATTGCACATCTCTTCCAGCTTCATCCTTTGACTCGCTGTTTTCACGACTTGGCTCTATCCAATCGATGACGTTATCACATACTCATATTACGACAGAAGCTTTACAACTTCTCCCTCCCACGGCAAAAGTGTCACATCTGGCAATCAATCATTGTCCACGTCTTGATGATACCTCTCTCGTCGACTTCATAACTTCGCATCCGGCAGTGAAGAACACGTTGGAATATCTTGATGCCTCCGCTGACCTTACGGTTGGTGAAGAGATCAATGAGAAAGAGACAGAGCGCATCTTGAAACATGCACCAAAGACACTCAAGACTCTTAAGCTAAGAGGATGGAAGATGGACTCAACATGTGTCGCTCAACTGAAGGGTCTGAATCAAACAGTACAAGAGCTAAGCATAGGAACTGGCCTTCGCATGCGCGATCTCGAATCCATGTTCCTCAACGCCGAAGACAATGACTCCCGAAGTGATGAAGAAGCAATCGATTCATCAGAAATCGACTCAAAATATACCACCGTTCTCGAGCCCATGGAACGTGCCATTGCCATTTGTAAATTACGACGAAGGATTTCCATCACGCCGTTACCTACCTTTACCGATGTCAAACACAGCTTAAGATATCTTGACATTAGGGGAATGACATTGGCAGAACAGATTAAGATTCGATCTTCAATCTTGTTGGGTAAACAGTCAGTGGCTTTGGATGTGATTGCTGTGAATGATAGGTTGATGGATAGAGAAGGGACGCTCAAGGAAATATGCGCGAGTGTGGGATGGACTGTCAAGCGAGATGGTAGAAGATGTCTCTTGATAAGACGAAAAGTTTGATTTGCTTTGAAGAAAAAAGTTGCATAAGACCTGTTGGTCATCGCAAGGATGGTATGGGATTTGGCACGGAGTACACGGCGTTCAAAAGCTCAAAAGTTTTTAACTATTCGGGATTGATCCCACACTAATTTATGTATTAATGTTTAATCTATTACAATTCCTTTCAATATCATTCTCATTTGATACCATATACTCGTATATCAAGACTAATAATAAGCAATATCTATCTCTTCCTTCCTTTCCCTTCCTTTCCATCTTCCATTCTACAACGAACAATCCAACTAAACCACCGCCTCGTTTTCACCTTTCTAAATACAATTCCTAGCGTTATGCCTTTCTTCTAATATAAAAAATTACCTTGCTCGTATACACCTCAGTATAGAAGTGTTAGACCAAGTATCCCATGTAGTTGTATATGTCACAAGTTCACAACTACTATGTCTGTAACAGTAACAGTATCACTAGTATCACCAGTATCACCATCATCACGTGAATACCCTCGTAAGATATCTTCTATTCCTTTTCCTTTTCCTTTTCCGTTTTTTTCCTTTTCCGTTTTTTTCCTCTCTTCATGTAAAAAGGAGGTGTGTATAATATATACAGTATACCCACGAACACTCAACAAAATTCCTATTCAATTGATAGCTAGCCAGCCAGCCATATTACATGTTATTTACGGTGAAAAATGAAGCAATGTAAGATTAATATAATAGAAAGAAAAGAAGAAAATAATATTAATTTACTGCGGCATTTGCTAATTTGTTAATTCGTTGATTTGTTGATTAAGTATTGTGTTTAAATACGAGTATTGTATTTACTATTTATTATACTTTTATAAGTAGATAGACAGATAGGTAGGTATTCATAACCTTACAATCTACTACAGTGATATACCTAATATATATCTTACTTACTCGTACTTACTCGTACTTACCCAATTAACAACTCGTATACTCCCTCGTGTACTCATATAAGACTTATAGATTCATTATATAAATGATTTCAATCCCCCTTCTGAAACCAACCAAAAAAAGTACCGGTACCGGTACAGGTAGTGCTTATTATACCTATCTATCTAGATACCTAGTTGTGCAAATAGCCAGAGACAGAGTGAGTGAGTGCTAGTAGCCTCTGAGCACTCATATATTTACTAGGTAGTTGGTAGTTATTCATTTATTCCTTTTCATTATAACCATAAGTTCTAGACTCGAGATATATTAATATTTAATAGATACTTTGTAAATCCCCATCGGAGCCCTACGAGTTATTGATGTATTATGTATCTTATCTTATCTCAACTTTTCCTCCCCTCCCATCAAGTCTGCGATTACAATCTCTTACTACCCATGCAAATACCCATACAGAAACTCCCGCCTTAAAGATCACATACATATACATATACAATTCACATTTAGTACGTTTCATATATGTACCACAATTTATAAGCAGGGAAATCCCAAAATCATGGTAGCAGCTCTCGTATCTATCCTAACGGTTTCCCCAATGAACAGCATTCTAAATATAGCCAGCCATCTCGCCAAAATAAAAACACGAGGTGGCACCCGTGGTGAGGGGGGGAAAGGAGGATCGGCTGGATTAATACGAGATACGAGATGGGCTGCGCGGGCTGGTTTTTCTTTGATGCTATATTTGATGCTTCACACGATGGGCGGGGTTCATTTCTTGGTTTGGGTATGTACGTACATACGGAGTACCAGTATAGTGTGTGTGTTTATATAGATGTAAGACTACTCGTACTGTAGGTGATGAATCCAGAGATGGAGGGAGGGAGGCTTGGAAGTCATCGGTTATATACTGTATGAGATTTCTACCTATGTCATACTCGTATATCAATTCACATCTCCTCCGTTCCTCTACCCAAAGATTTCTAATTCATGATTTTTTGGGGAAATGTGAAATTATATATCAAAGTAGCAAGAGTATCGAACGAAACCAACACAATCTTGCAAACATGAGTACCAGCGCCAACACCAGCACCAGCACCAGCACCATCAGTGAAGAAGAAGAAGAGGAAATTCTAGTAACAAGTCGCGATAAAACACCATCGATAATCGACGTACATTCGCAAAACGAGCGAGTATTCGCCCAATTACCCGATTTGATACAAGAAGCCCTCGTTTCCACCGAATGTAAGAACCACCACAAGTATAAGTACATGCGTTCACCCTCTATCTCGAGCATGATTCGCGAAACCCATCACCAATCGCTAACCGAGCTGCTGCATAGTTTGCGCCCCCAACCTGCAAATCCGGCGCGTGCACAACGCGCGCACCATCGATTCGGGCTTCATGACGCAACCCATCTTCTACATCAGGCGCAACAACGATTCGGGGATCTGCATGCCGGACATCAATGTGACGGACGAGAGTATCCTCTCGAAATTCGGGAGTGAGTTGACGGCCAATTTTGCGGATATCAAAGCCCATGGATGTGCGGCTTTCTATCAAAAGGTCAATATGAGTGATGGGGCCGTGTATTCATTGTGTGCGTGTGCGACCGGTTATGTGTGGGTGTATATTTCGCCCAGTAGTATTGTGGATGAGAGGGAGGCGGCGGATGAGGGGTGGGGGGAATTTTCGCGGTTGGAGATTCAGGTGGGGACGTTCGCGTTGAGGAAGAAGGCGATTACGACGGTGGAGATTCCGTGTCATTATCGCACGGGGAAGATGGTGGCCCATATGAATGGGGAATTGGCACTGCTGTGCTCGACGGTGCTGGCGAAGTATTTGAGATTTAGGATGATGGGCTGTCAATATGAGTATGCGACCGAAACGGCAATCATACAGACAAGGCAGGAATTAGCGCACTTGCGGGTAGTGGATCCGGGGATGTTTAAGGGGCTAGAGAAAATGTTGAGGGAGATTTGTACGAATGCGCCGATGCCGCCGACGAGTGTTGTGAGTCTTATTTCGAGGAGTATGATTAGAGGGAGATGGGAGGTTTGGGGGAATAGGAAGGTTTTGAGAAGAAAATATTCATTGCCTGGACGGGTAATGCAGAGTTTTAGGAAGGGAAATAGTGATCCGATTGATTTGCTGAGTGAGAGCTATAAGGCTTTGAGGATAGAGAAGAAGAAAATTAATGTTGGACATGCGGGGAACCCATGACATTCTTTTTTTCCTACAAGAAAGGTTCACTGCTTACGATACGGGAACCATTATACGGTCGATATCCGGGGCTGCATCATGTGTTAGCTTCCAATAGGTACATTGCCTTGTTAATGACGAATAATGAGTTATGAATAATGAATATTATGGACATACCCCATCCAGAGTTATAAGACTTAAACTCAATAACATTTGCAGTTCCGCTTTTCAGTGCTGTCGTCAAGATGCTTGTACCAGGTGTATTGCCATTAGTAGTGGGCAAAAATGCAATGATATTGCTGACTCCATTGACCACCACGTTTGCATAACGTTGCGTTGAATCGCCATTCGTATGATGAATGCGAATCGAGGTGGTAGTTGCCACAGAACTACTCACTCCATTCATGGTCAATGTGCCGCCAGGACTTGGTCCTCCAATATATCCGATTTGGGAGCCACCTGAACATCCGGAACATGTGATGGCTATAGCACCGTTGGCCAGGGTATTCGTGGTGGCTTCAGCTTCCAGCATGGTTTCGCTAGGACCGGCGATCCATGTTCCTGCTGATGGGTTGATAATCCAGTTTACTTCATTGGTCTGTTCATGTTAGCTTCTGTGCAATGCCTGTAGATAACAGGTAACATACAAGAGTTGCCTTCGTTCCGGATATTGTTAGAGGTAACCAGATGTAAGTCGAAGTCATAAGATTGGATGACTGCCATCGATCTCCCATGTACCTACATTGAGTAAGCACTATATACAACCAATAATCTCGGCGTATCTTCCAAGCCCGAAGATGAAGAAAACAGAAACTTACATGACAACCCCATTGATACTCACCACAGCCGCCGTCTGACTATTAAAAGTATTAGTCCCGACCGTTGCAAAAGTAGCCCAAGCAGACCAAGGCCCTGCCAAGTTCGTTGCTGTAGCGTATACATTGTCGTTGGGGGCTATTGTGAGCAGGTTGTTAGTCATATAACCACTAAACATTCCAGAAGTTGTAGACTATTCTCCCAGGTATTTTGGAGTTTGGAGTAACAATTGCGTTCAGAGCACCAGAAAAGGCGAACAAGAATGAAAATGACATGCATACCCCAGCCTGATAAGTGACTGGCAAACATAAAATAAGTACTGCCACTCTTGTATACGGCGGGAGCCTCGTAGTCAGCAAAGAGATAAACAGCTGAGACAACCGATGTATAATCCGCGGAGAGCTTGTCGATACGGAGGCCATTTGCTCGCTATATCATAATTAGAGCTGGTTTAACACGGAACAGAACGAGTGGCAATGGATAAGTACATCTTCGCTCAATAGATAACCTGTTCCGTCGGTATCTGGTTTCTCATTAGCGATGGAGGAATTACGGAATGGCGTGGCTCCATACCTTTGTACACATTCAAATCTCTGCTTTGATAGCCCAACGGCCGGCTTGCTCCTCTGTTTTATTCTTCATCAGTCTCATTGTTCATTGAAGTCTGTTACAGACCATCATCCCCATTGCCATAATTCAATATATTAACTTACAAATATGTATAAGTCCCACAAACACTGCTGCTAGTTGCTACACCAGCCTTTGCTTCAGCATAACCCGAATCATCAATATGCATCCACATAACATATTTAGCGGTTGCGGCATTGTATATTATGTGTGGACGTTCCACAACTCGGTTGGGCCCCAAATCACCCGACGACTGGAGTGTGAGAAGATAAGAATTGAATTTCCAATTCACGAGATCAGTGCTTGAGTAGCAATTGATCGATTGGAAAGCACCTCCATTGAGTTTATTCTCTCCGGCCCAATAACTGTGACCAATGGTGGTTAGTTTTTAATCGTACTCGGGGAGCTGTTACTGACTAGGTCGACCCCACTTGGATAATTCCACCACCATGGGCTTGAATATGTTGATTTAATCCAGAAGCTGTCCATGTTGCACCTGGTACCTGGCAACTTGTAAGCCTTTGTATTGGAATCAAGCACACACTTTTCATACAATCTGAAGAGAAGCCAGTACGCAATTGCTCCAAAAGGAAAATAGTGAAAAGACAGTGAAAAGCATTATGAATGTTCAAGCTTGTCAATGTACTGTGGACAAGAATTAACATTCGAATTCGGATCAAAGCATCCTTATAAAGAATTCACTCCTAAATGCTTCGGTGAAGGTGCCAAATCCAGGATCGAAGATTGAATTAATGATATCTGCTCGTGCCCTGAATCAATCAAGCTTAAAGTCCCGCAGTGATCACCGGCAACGATACCTACACCAAAATCCAACCTGCCGTATTGAGCCAAACATTCTTTTTGGCGCTCCAATGATACGAAGCCTGCTTGTTTGGTTCCAAAGTGGATATGCCACCGCATTCGTTGCCCAAGGGGAAACCGAATGCAGCCAATTCAAAGTACGGGTAAACACACCTGTACGAGTAAAAACACAAGGCACAAATTTGATGTCGAAGTGTCATTCTTTTAACCGCAAAGTTGGAAGATCCCGTGATGAGAAAATAGGCACATCAATATCACATAAATTATGAAGTTGTCCGGGTCCTCGGAGAACGAAAGTGGAAGCCATGGGATAATTCTCGAAAGATTACTCAATACTTTCGTACAAATTTCAACAACCACACAACATGAGAACTCTCTCATTGTTCGATGGAGTATGACACTGAGATTGAGTCTAACTCAGGTCCACGTGCAATATTGTGACTATTTTCAACTCCAGAGGAGATACAATAAGACTCACGGGTACCAAGGTTGATACAATGCTCTAGTAAGGTTGTATAAATCATTTCCCCGCATGCAGGTTTGTGGCTATTTTCCCCCTGCATTATTGATCTTATCATGTCGGTACCGGTTCCTCATTTTCCGACAAAAGCTCGAGAACATGTTTATTATACTTTCCATATCAAGTATGAAATCGAGACAGAAATAGAACCGAAACTATGGCGGGGATCTTGAGCATTGAGGGGAATTGAACGAATGCTGAAACGAAAGAGAGGAAGAAAAGGCCTTTCATTCAAATTGTCATGATATTGGCTACATCACGTGCTAGATATGATTCGTTACAGTATGGCGCTTATCTAATTCGCGTTTAGCGTATTTCCTAGCTCTGCAACTCAAACCAAAGCTCAAGATTCAAAACATCAAAACATCAAAACATCAAAACATGGTTTCCATCCATTCATTCTGCAACGTTTTGTTGAATGAGAACTCTTTTCATGCTAGACATTCTAGACCCATATCATCATCTCATATAGCTATCAACTTCCTACCATTCATGATTCATGGCTATACTATAGCGCGACCGAATTCTTCAAAAGTTTACAGGAGTCGAGAAATTGATCATTGACGATCATATCTTATCGAATTAGATCGCCAAGCTTAACCCATTGTCTACATAGCCTAACCCCCAAGGCGCCTCAGTGGCGCTTCGTCATCATCAATCCTATCTTCTCTGGGCGCAATTTCATCAATCCAGACCACCAAAGGACGAATCCCATCTTGACGAAATCTTTCATAGGAGGTACCTATATCCAATTACATTGAGAGAAAGTACTCAATTCACTGTAGATCTGCTAGCAGTGGCAGGAATATCGCGGCATTGCTAAATCACTACCGAAGTATAGGCACAATCCCGGTACTATTTTTATATTTTCTTCGGTTTTTGTGCGAAGATCTCTTGGCATTTTAGCTGCCGTTGGTGATATAAATATCTGACTTCTAGTATCATGTAATGAGCTCAGTGGTTGTCGCTGGACATTTAACTGGAGCTGGACGTCCCGGCCAAGTCTGGGTCAACACGTTTACCGGTACAGCTCTTCATCTCGATTCTTGACCTTCCATGGGGCGACGTATACTCTTCTATAAAGGTAAACTCATTATTAAAACATCTTCCTGTGGCATGGACATGATCGGAATGTTATGGAGCATTGAGTCGTCCCTGAGTCCCTGAGTCCCTAAAATAACTCATTTATAGCTGGGTTTAGGATGTTTGCTCAGCCTGAGTGCCAACCGCGAGGTTCCTTGAAGCCAAGGCTCAGCAGTTGAACTTTACTTAGCTCCAATGAGTTTAAAGTACCGGGAGCTTAATGATCATCTCTTGGACTGAATATTGTCTCCCTGAAAACCCAACTGAGGCTCTTCATCTGAAGTTCTTATCTCTTGGTATTCCACTTTTTTCGGCTTCGGGAAAAATCTTCGTTGTTTCCTTTGTGTTACGACAAACTTGGCCTTTGAGAGCTCTATGTGGGTCGTTTTAGTTATATCTTCGACATCTTGGGTCCTTGGTAGTGACTATGAGACAAATGCGGCTCCACTACAAGGAGATTTTTGCCTCCAGTATCCATGATCTGGAGATATTCAAAATGAGGGCGTTATCCCACATCTGTCAACTGCTTCCCCAGAGTCACTTCCCCTAACTTCAGTGGAACATCAATACAATACAATCCGCTGTTCTCAACGAAATAAGTAGTTGAAACCATCTGTGTTTACCTATCTGTCTCTCATTATCTCTTCATCCGCACGTTCCAACATTCGTATCCTCATAAAAAATCTGACAATATAGACTGCTGGCTCAGTCCACCACAGCCAAAATGATTTCTCCAGAGTCATCGACTGAAAGTTTTGTCGGGAGAGAATTTAGAGAAGTTGATGGCGAAATTGCCCTCAAGGAATTGCCAGAGAGAGAAGAACCTATTCTGACACTCACTTTTTCGGAGCGTTTAAAACATTTTACTTATGGTAGGTACCTAAGCTCCAGGACTCGCATATTTCGCAAGGCTAACAATCCAAAGCTTGGTATGCATGTACAATGTCAACAGGAGGAGTAGCTTTCACTCTCTCGGTTATCCCTATCGAGTCGGATGCAATCAACACACTAGGCAAAGCCATTTTCGTCATCAACATCATGGTATTTTTGGCCATCACCGCACTCATGATCGCTCGTTTTATAATTCACCCCGGAACGTTTAAACATTCATTCACGAATCCGCATGAAGGATTCTTTTTTGCTACCGGGTGGCTCACTTTAGCCACAATGATGACGAACACTACAGCATACGGTATTCCAAACACTGGCCCGTGGATCATCGGTGCTCTTCGATGGGCTTTCTGGATCTATACAGCTTGCGCCACGCTTCTCGCCATCGTTTACTACCACGTCCTCTTTACAGTAAAGAAACTCGTCATTACCAATGTTCTACCTGGTTGGGTTCTTCCAATCTTCCCTGCCATGTTGGTCGGTACTCTTGCATCCGCCATCGCCAAAACACAACCTGTAGAATCTGCGGCACAAATGTTGGTGGCCGGTCTCACATTTCAAGGTCTTGGAATGATCGTGGCCATCATGATGTATGGAATTTATTTCGGTCGTCTTCTTACTTCTGGACTTCCTGCCGATGCATCTCGACCTGCTATGTTCATTGCAGTTGGACCACCATCTTTCACAGCTCTTGCACTTATTGGTATGGCTCAAGATGCGACAGTTACGAAAGTCTTTACCGAATACTACAAGCTCCCAGGCATTACCAACCCAGATGCAATTCCAGACATGTTACAACTCGGTGCTCTCCTATCAGCAATCTTCCTTTGGGCTCTTGCATTTTGGTTCTTCGCCATCGCAACTTTTGCAGCAATTGAAGCATTTTCCAGGAATGATTTCCATCTAAACTGGTATGCATATGTATTCCCAAATGTGGGATTTACCATCGCAACCATCAAGATTGGAGAAAGATTGGACAGTCCACCAATACAGGGAGTAGGAACAGGAATGGGAGTTGTCTTATTCGTGTTATGGCTGTTGATTGTATTCGGTCATATTAAAGCCGTTTCACAAAAGAAGATAATGTGGCCAGGGAAGGATGAGGATGCTCATTGAATAAATTTAATCCAAATCTTGGACATAATGAAAGGGTTAGCGATAAGGTGTACAGTCAAGTCATTCTCTACAAAAGCCGACCGCGGGACGTTGACGGCCCTCAGATCTAATTAGCGTAGCATAGCATAGCGGGCGTTGGTATTATATTAGGATACAGGTTATAGACTAAAAGTAAATCGGACCGGTATAGAACTGGACGGGTGGAGTTTACTTGTCAATATTACAGATTTCTTTCATTGAATAAATAGATACCGGTACCACAGGGTCCCTCACCAAAAAAACGATCTATGTGTTTTCAATCATGTGATGATTATGCATTTGTCAAATTCCGACTGGACCACTGATGGGTAGGTATATTTTCAAACAAATTTTCCTTCGGTTCTTTGAGGGGGGCTGTGACATATGACCAGGTTTCACCATAGGAAAGAACTAAGAATTATTGAGCTTAAGCACATCAATCGAGTGGAGGTTTGAGAATAAAATCCAAGATTTCCAATTATAGATTCAAGACTGAACTCGGAGCGATTAGACCTTTCACTCGTCTCACGAAGTTTGTGAAGTTTACTTGGCGATCAAGTAAGTGGCTTGAGTTGACACTGCGATGATACCAGCAACAAGTTCCCCGAGCGTGGCTCGGCTTTGTACCACTCATGTAGGGTCTTACTACTTTTATATCCATCGATCTTTTGTAAGTAATCTATTCGAGGATTAATTGCGGGAAGAGCCTAAAATAGGCAATCCATTTATCGTTTGTCCGGATAAACACAACCGAATTCGAACTTACCTCCGAACACCCCGCACTTTGATATTTGCAGAAAAATTGATGATCTTCATTATTCAATATCAACAAGTAACTTTATTTGTACGGTTGAAAGGTTTGTATTTGTTACCCTGTATTAAAACGATCCAAGGAAATCCGGGGTAATTGGGCCCGACAGCTTTGAGATGCTCGCTGTATGGTACGGTGCTGGGGTCAGAGAAGAATGCAGGTACATAATGAGATAGGTGTGATGAGAGGTGATATAAGTACCGGTATATGACGGCAATCTTTTCTCTTATATTGGGAATTCAGACGGGAATGAATTTGAGTTGTATTGTGTAATTCTTGCTAATTTGTTCATGATGACTTTCTTAAAGGAAATTTCTTGGTTATTGTTACCTCTTTGTGTGCAAGCTGCCACGGTGACTTATACAGTACCTTCTACAGCACCTACCAGTGCAGCAAAGCTTGCTCCTGCTCCTGTTGGATTATCGTATGCTTGTTTCTCAATTTCTCTCCAATTCCTTCCCAATCAAGTGGCCATTTATTGACATTCTACCAGGTTCGAATTCTTTGCATACCCCTCATACTTCATAAATGTTACTGCCACAAACCAGTGTTTGGCGAACTTTAAAGATTTGAGTGGAACATGGCCTCCTATTCGGATTGGTGGTACTACGCAGTATGTTAATTGTCAAATAATGAAATGCTACTGGGATTGACTGATATTGATAGAGATCGTGCAACCTATGATCCGAGTACAAGTGCATATGTTGTCTATACTGTTAAGTCACCTGTCGACGCACCGGCTTCGTTGACATTTGGTCCTAATCTTATGAAACTTGCTTCTACATATCCTGGCACTGTTGTATTAGGTATACGAGTACTTTATTTTTCTTAGACTCTGAGAGTGAAAGGATCTTTTAGTTGACCTGTGGATAACAAAGGACTTAATCGTGGCCATAATGATATCTCAAATACCATTGCCGCAGCACAATCTGCAAAAGGTAGTATGAGAAACTTGAAAGCCATTGAACTTGGCAATGAACCAGAATGTATGTCTATCTCCATATCACACCAGATACCCATTTGACCCATCTCACCAGATTACTCCGGCGTCCAACCCATCGCATCCCCCTCCTGGTCCCCTACTATCGACGCTGCGTCCCAAAACACCTGGGACATACAAGTTGGAACCGCCCTCCAATCCACCAATATCATTCAAGCCGGAAACTCAAACGCC
Source organism: Sclerotinia borealis F-4128 (assembly GCA_000503235.1). NCBI lineage: Eukaryota > Fungi > Ascomycota > Leotiomycetes > Helotiales > Sclerotiniaceae > Sclerotinia > Sclerotinia borealis. The sequence goes on along the minus strand of KI628612.1, from coordinate 104,811 downwards.
TCACCACCAACTTGGGGAGCCGCCGAACTTATCGCTAGTGGAAATGTCACTGTAAGAACTTATGTCAGAGATTATGCACATCATAATTATCCAGGAGGTACTCTTCAGCGTTTGATGAGCCACAGTGGGATTGTTAGTAATCTGGCACCGATTGGGACGGATGGTAAGGCTGCCAATGCTGTGGGGAAGGAATATGTATTGGGGGAAACGAATTCTGGTTTGTATAACTCCTTTCTTACACTCTTTTTGCTTCTCCTTAATCTCCAGAAACACTCAAAGAATCAGAAGTAAAAGTCATGAAAAATCTAACAAGCTCCACCAGTTGCTGGAGGTGGTGCGGCAACTGTATCACCAACTTTTGGTGCAGCCATCTGGACCCTCGACTATACTCTTCAAGCAACCACACTTAATATCACTACCATCTATTATCATCATGGAACCATCGGTGCCTGTTACTACTGTTGGTGGGGTCGATACGATGCTGGTGCTCCTTATTACGGAGCCTGGCTCGCAGCAGCTGCTTTCGCTGGATCCTCCTACATCCAACAAGTCGATTCTGGAAATACAAACTATGGTATTTATGTACTATATAATAGTAACAAAGTCCCATCCAAAGCAGTATTGATCAATAGTGATTACTTTAACGGGACAGGAACAAGAGGTAGTGAAACATTTGTCCTCAGAGGGCTAACAGCTGGAAAAGCCACGAAGGCTAAGAGGTTGACGGCGGGGGGTGCGTTGAGTAGGGTTGATCAGGGATCTAATCCGTCGTTTGGGGGACAGATCGTTGCTAATGGGACTTGTGTTATTGGGGGGAAAGAAACGTTTGAAAGTGGAACGGTAGGAAGTGCAGGTACGGCAAGCTTTACAGTTGCGGCGAGTGAGGCTTTGTTGATTTATTTTTAAGGGCTTGTTTGGATGAGTTGGGAGTTGTGGAAAATAAAGTATGATAGGTGAATTGAAATCAAATCAAACCGTATTCGCAATTATATATCTTAATATGCAATTTTAGTACGGTGAACAGGTGACTATACAAGAACACAATCAATACAAAATGTGATTAATTCGCAATCTAAGAACTTGCTCAATCAATTTATGAATCAAATTTCAATCAAAGTATTCCAAAGTCCCTCCTTTTAAAAAGCCATCAAGACCACAACCAAACTCACAAATTCCCAAATCAAATACATCCAACTTCGAGACATATCGGTCAGTTTCTTCAACTTCCTCCTCATCGTCGGCCTGCCAAAAATACAACTTTCAAACACCTCCAAATTCCAAGTCTTCCGACCCTTCAGATCTAACTCATCATCGACATCCAAACGTCCCACTCCATACCTTCAACACAAAACTCACGTCCAACCCTCAACACCCGTCTAAATCAAGCCCCACAACAAACCAACCCTTACGTACAAAATGTGCACTCGATACATGTACTACTACCGCTTCTGTCAATACGAATTCCAGAGCCGCTTTGATCAATGCAATGATGCGGTTCGATATAAGCAGAATTGTAAGAATCCGGGTCAGTATTTGCAGGCGGTGGGTGATTGGTGTGGTAATTGTGCGAAGTGTAAGGAGTTGAAGGAGAAGAAGTGAGGGGAGGGGGTTGGAAGTGGAAGTGGGAAGGAGGGAGTGGATGGAGATGGGATGGATGTAGAATGGTAGGGGTTTTGGATGTGGTTTGGGAGTGGTTATTGGGAAAAATTGATAAGGAAAGCTGGAGCATGTTTGGGGAAAGGAGTTTGATTGGGGTTTTCGTTGGGTGTTAAGGCGTTGAGCTTTTGGGGTGTTCAATAACAAGGGTCTGATATGCATCGTTCATGATCATGATGTGAAGTGGGAGAGCAAAGGAGAATGATGGCAATGTAACCTGTTCGCTGGGAGGATGAAGGTGTATGACCTGAGGGAGGGCAAGGTAGAATAAGTTGATAAACGCAATAAAATCTATCCGCTGTGAGGATGAAGGTGTACTACCTGAGATAGTATTCAAATGAACGGATAGCTATGAATAACATCTCAAGAATAGACAAATAGCCACTCTATTCTTTCTTGTGTTCCTCACGATATGCGAAGTAGGAGAGCATAGAAGAACAACTTCAATAAAACCTCTCCGTTGAGAGGATGAAGGTGTATGACCTGAGATAGTATTTAAACAGATAGCTGTGAATAATATATCAAGAATAAACAAATAAAAACTCTACTATTTATTATGTTCCTTCATAATATGCGAAGTAAGATAGCAAAGGATAACAACCGCAATAAAGCCTCTCCGCTGGGAGGATAAAGGTCTAAGATCTGAGGGAGGGCAAAAAAGAATAATCGAAGTAAAATCTCTCCGCTGAGAGGATAGAGTTGTTTGATTCTTATAATATTAATCTACTCGTAGTATCTATATCTATATTCTTAATAACTAGATTTTTGTGTATGACCTGAGATAATAGCTATGAATAATATCTCAAGAATAAACAAATAACCACTCCTTTCTTTAATTATATCCCTGCATTTCGTGATTTGAGAATAATCGCAATGAAATCTGTCCGCTAGGAGGATAGAGATATACAAGCTGAAGGAGGGCAAAGTAGAACAACTACAGTGAAACCCCTCCGCTGGGATGGAGGTATATCACCTGAGATATTACTCAAATAGATAACTTTGAATGATATCTTAACAATTATCAAACAACCATTCTTTATTATGTTCCTGCATTTTGTGGTGTCGTTAGTCCTTTACACCTGTTTGCCGAGACGCCCCCTTGACCCCCCCCCCCCCTTTCTTGCACATCCACCCTCAACAACCAAACTGTATATTGACCCACATAAGCTACTCCCTACATCGAAAATGACTTAGTGTAACTTCCCGTCTATAATCTCACTAATTAGCTGTATATTTACCCACGTGAGCCCAACCCTCCATCGAAAATGACTAAATATCATGGCCTGATAGTTCAGTGGTAGAATTCTTGCTTTGGGTTGTTTAATCTAAAATGTAAGAGGTCTCCGGTTCAATCCCGGATTAGGCCCGTATTCATTAACCTTTTGACTGTGTGGACTCTTCCATACACGTACCTTTTGAGCTGGAAGATATCAAGCTGCTTTTGAGGAGGGTAGGTGGATTTTTTGCTTTTGAAAAGGGAGAAAGAGAGGTGAAGCTGAGAATGTGAAGGTGTAACAGATGAGATGTGGGAGTGGATGGGTGAGAGTGGATGGGTGAGAGGGGTATGAGTGGATGTGAAGTTTTTGTACTGGATTAGTTAGGTTGATTTTATGTGATCGATCTGAAGAACAAAATACTGTAGCAGACAATGTACTGTACGTACAGTATCACCATGTTGTTTTTAAAGCCAGACTACCTCCTCAGGCTCTTAAGTACCTGAAATTCAGTTCAACAAACATCCATATAACTCAACATCACCATAGGATTCAATCATTCAACCTCTCCCAAAATTCTCAGGTTACTCACTTTACCCCACTTTGAAAATTCTCACTTCACTCCCGCCATCCGTTCGTTCGGTAATTCTCCACTTAGGAAGAAAAGTTTTCACCTTCACCCAATTAAACTACTCATTTCTCGTACCACATTACCACAACCCACACCTCCAGAATCCGAGATAAAAGGATCAGGACAAAAGATTCATAAAGATAGCGATAAAGAGATCGTCAAAGATTATTCCGTAGATTCCCATAAGTCCAAAAAAAATATACATACGAACGAACCCCTCCAACCCCCAAATTTCAAACCCGCACAACTTCTTCACTTGTTGACTAATTGCAATTATTCTTACATCAAAAGAATGCCCAGAAGGAGGGCAAAATATTAATGATCACTATGAGGATCGAACTCACGACCTTGGCGTTTGGAAACAACTCTTGTTACGGAGTAGATATTAGCACCACGCTCTAACCAGCTGAGCTAAGCGACCTGATTGGTTGTTATTTGATGTCGGAAGTGGCGATTCTCATATCTATAACCCAAGGAGTCAATGGAGGTAAAAAGTGGATGAAAATAGATGATGTGGCGATGTGGTGGAATGAATTTTGGTTGGTGGGGCTAACCATGACTCAAGCGGCTTCTACAAGTGGTGCATCACATGACTCGCGTAATTCAAGTATACATAAACTATCGAGTACATTACAGGACTTCCAGGAAATATTTGTCTTAACTCTTGAGTAAGCCCACGGCAAATTGGGACGTTTCTAACACACAATATTGCGACCATGATTAATTGGCTGTCGATCGTTTCATTGATGTAGTGGCTATGCCATGTGTACTGAGTAGTACTTGTCCCCGTCGTTCAATTTCACGATGCACGATCGAAAAAGCAAATCAAGTGCCATGATACCGGATCATTTCTGGATTTGGAAGTTTTCAAGTAACAAATTCCATGGTATGATTGTGCGTTATGAGGCACCCCATTTCGTCTACGATTGGATATAGAGGCGTGGCTGGTATATACAGTGAGTGGTTGCACAACATAATGTTGGACCAGACGCGCAAGATTAAATCTTACATACTATGATTGACCGGCCGCATTACAGCCTTTGACCTCGCGAAATTTACATCAAGCATCGGAACAATCAACATCATAACGCCAGAAATGACCCCCGAGGAATACAAACACTCAAACCTCGATCCCGAGCAGCCCGGTGCAATTCGCCTCTTGGTGATTCATCTAGGTGATTCTGGATCGATTATTTACTGCAGCCTTATCCATACACCTTTCAAAGAATGTCGCTTGAATATTAATCGCAGCTATTCTGCCCAAATATTAACATATGTCTAGGCCCTAGAAGGATCAGTAGATGATTTGGTCAATGATCGAAGAATCTCTGTGACCATGACCCTGACTGCTACACTGGAAGATCTGCGCCATGATGACAGTCCCCTTTGATTATGGGCAGACACGATCTGTATCGACCAGAGATATGACGCTGAACGCAGCCGGCAAGTTGGCTTAATGAAAGAGATATATACCTATGCGCTCCAAACCTTGATATGTCTCGGGAACTGCACGGAGCAAGCGAGGCATCTTTGGTGCTATTTTGTACAATCTAGGTCAGGAATTGGCATATGTAGTGTCGAAAGTGCATACGGTTGCCGTCCGATATCGTTTCAAATCCGTGCCGTGGTTCAACGGGTTTAGACTTATCAAGAATTGGTTTAGAAAAGGAAGTCTTCGTACAGATTTATCGAACCTTGTGCGGTCCGTTGAGCATGATGGTGACAATAGAAATGGTGGAAGAGACTATCTGAGGACATAAACAAATTCAACCATGCTCTATCGCCAGCTAAAAGGCTTGTCGAAACCAGCGGAGCTTGATTGGGGAGGGGATACAACTTCCCTTCCGAGCATCCTGGTTTCCTGACGAAATGCAGGAGTCTCTGATCCGAAAGACATAATTTACGGCCAATTAGCTATTGCTGGTCTTGCTTCTTCTTGCCCGACGAATGCAATTGCCAAATTTGTTCAAGTACTACCTAGAAAGTTACGACTATTACATGTCCATTGTCGACTATAAAAAAGGCGTGAATGAAGCTTTCACCGATGCAGCTCGCTATACAGTATTACAGTTGCTGTTTGGAACACTATTTTCAAGTCCAAAGTTCCTTTTCGGGAATTTCTTTGTCAATGCAAAGCTGAGGATCCAGTCACAAGAAGAAAGGACCTCAACTTGGCTTGCCGGACTAGACGCTTGATAAAAACAGTCTTTCGAATCCTCGTTGGCTGGACACTGAAAAGCAGATTGGAGACCGCAACACGAGTCTAAGTTACTCTCAGGATCTTCGTATCATCGATTACATTGTTAATCGGCAAGTATTGCCGTTTCTCCATACCGGTTATAATGCTGAGCAGGATTTCGTTGTTAGTTTAGTTCAACCAGCAGTCTTGGACAGTGCTTGGGATGAAGTGAATCGAAGATTCAATGACCATATCATAGAGTGTTGCAACATTACAGATTTGAATCAGGATCTCGATTCTGAGGCTTTTGATAACCATAGATCCATAATTCAATTCATTCAAGCTTCATGGGAGACGTTAGGCGCTGCCAAAATATTTTAACCGTTTCTCCAGAAAATAGAACAACCAAGACTTAGGAAGCTTAACCTTGACCTATCTCTTGAGATGTCTCACAGCATCGCGTTTTCATAAATCCAATTCGGAATTCGAGAGGACCTTGACTGGCTCCTCTAAGATCTTTGGAGCAACACGGTTGGACATACTAGAGCCGAATTTTGGAAACGGATGTCTGAGCAGAATAGTCTCTACACCACTTTACCTTTCATGTCAATATTCAACATGACCAAGCGCATCCTTTCTAATCCTCTTTTAGGGCTACTTTGGTAGTCATGTTCCATTCTTTTTTCCTGGTCTTCCCATTAAATATTCTGTAAGTTCTATACTAGTGTCTTTGAATACAAAAAACAGATTCTGTTAAATATTAATGAAACAAAGATGTCAGGACATATTTCAATGTAAATATATATTAAATGTTCTGAACATTCCAGTATTTGATAGATCTTTTATATAATAATAAAAATATAGATCAAGAAATAAAACTAGATTACAAATTCATTTACTTCATTTATTATAGGATTCTATAATTCTTATCACATTTTATAAACTTTAAATTTTTGGTTTATTTTTATTCAAAATCAGTTAGGAAAACTAGAATTAATTAAACTATAATATGATCAATAGCTCATTATGTTCCAAACTCTTGATATCAAAATATAGCTTTTATCGAATCCGGGTTTATGAAAAGAGCTGGATGAAAGAGTGGGAAAGAATGGAAAATAACAACTAAAGTAGCCCTTAGCACTTTTCGGATCTGGATGTAATGTGCTTCGAATATGTCATCGTTTGCTTAATTTAAGGCCAACAGTACACTAAAAACATGCTAATTGTGATTTAAAATCTTAATACAAGATCTCAATATACCTCAATACAAATTTTAATGTAATAATTCCCTGTATATAAGGAGAAGGCCAGTATAAGATAAGGTGTGAGTCAACCTTTTAGAAAGGGAATCTCTTCGACCGGAAAATAAATCCTTAAGTCGGGCAAGCTCGAGTAGTGAAACCATTATAATAAAATCTCATCTGAATCCCCCTCTCCACATCAGTTTATCACCCCTCCACTCCACTCCACTCTTATCCAGCGCCCAATCTTCCACCCCACCTAATTTCTATCTCTATCTCCATTCCCACCCCATCGCTCCCCAAACCAGCAAGCAAAAAGAGAATTCCTTTTCTCTCCCTCCACACCAATCCGGCAAAAGGAAGCGTAACCCTTAGATCCCAGCTTCAAGCTGAGTATGGAAGGTAAGAAAGTTCTGTGCAAGAGAACCTCCTAATAGGAATCGAACCAATATCTCCGGAATCAAAATCCGACGTGCTAACCATTACACCATAGGAGGGTTACCAATTTATGTTGTTGTAAGAGCTTGGGCAGGTTTTTGATCTATATTTCAAATATTAAGGGAAAGGGAGTTTGTGGAGGAACTTCTGGTTGTTGCGTTGCTTCTCTTGGAGTTGATACTTGGTGGATTGTTACGATAATTCGTCGTTTTTTTCATTATCCGAGTCATTCCATCTTCATCGTGTACATTATTGGAAAACACCCAATATGGTTCTCTGAACAGATAGATTATACTATCCCTCCAAATCCAATGGACGAATAATTTCTAGGGGTTATCAAAACTTATTCTATCTTACAATCTCTACACAATCTCTATCTCTGTTGTGTAGGTAGATACTAACTAGTAATTATTCAAAAAATTGATCGAAATATTGGACATAGTCACATACTATTAGAAAATTAGAATCCATATGAGATAGCTTCAGGAGGAACAAAAGAGACGTCCAGAGAATTCGCCATAAGACATGGCATATCACATCCCACAAAGTAAAGAATTTACTGTTTCACTCAACGCATACATGCACTCAACCCAAATTTCGAATGGCCAAAATAAATGATCTCCTGGCGATGGAGAGCTTGCTTGTAGTAGCTAGCTTGCTATGAAAACACTACCACTTATGATACACGACATACAGGAAAGGCTTCAATACTACCATGAGAATAAACACAATGTCATAACGACATGAGAGTTCTCAAATATGGCTTCTCAGCAAAAGCATCCGCAATAGCTCTACGGGCACCTCATACCAGCATTTTCCTTGTATTATATAGGGAATTTTTCCAATATTCTAATAATTAATATTAAATTTCATATTACTGAAGATATTAGATATCTTAATGACATTAAACATTATTAATAATATATTAAAATACTAAATAATATTGATTTTTGTATAATAAATTTTATACTTCTTAAAATATTTTAAATATAGATTTAATAGGGAATTTATCTGTTTCAAATATATATTTCCGAGTTAGTATCTGTGAATACTATCAATATCACTATTTTGAATTAATATCTATATATATAAGTAGATTTTGTATTTACTACTACAAGTTGAAGTAGTATATACTTGATATTAGTCACCGTTTTACTACTATATACTAAATATAACACTATTCCTGTTTAATGAAACCAAATCTTCCAAAGTATCCCTACGGCCTCAGATAAGGAAATCGGCCATTCTCTGCAAGCGGACTTTTTAGCATGTATATTGAGATTCAAAATATGTATTGAGATTTGAAGCTTAAAAGGCCTCCGATATCGATAGCCAATAGCCACCCTCTCCCGGACCTCTCAATTGCCACCCCCTCTCTTTCCTCCCCTCCCTCCCTAGCCTCCCTAGCCTTCCTAACCCTCTCCTCCCTTATTATGAATTTCATACTTTATTTTGAACCTCATCGTCACACCCTTGTCATCACTAACCCTTAATCATTTATATAAACGATTGAAACCATTCTAACTTACTGAATACTATTGAAAACATTGAAAGCATTCAATCTGATTTACTAAATACATTCTGACTTACTGAACTGAATATTGAAACATTGAAAGCATTCAAGTTGAAAACATCCAAGTTGAAAACATTCAAGTTGATTTGAATAAAAAGTTTTAAAGGAATATAATTGAAAGATAGTTTGAAATCATCGATTCAGGGTGAAAAAAATGAAGCTATATTTAACTAAAAGCCAACATATTAGAATTAAATCATGATTTCAAATCTCAATACAAGATCTTAGTTCACTTCAATACGAGGTTTAGCACGATAATTCCTTATAATAAGGTAATACCTTATCTGGGGTGCCCATAGGGTATATAATAGGGTTTAGATCTTAGAAGGGGAAATACATACACCCATCGATCTACAATTTTCAGCCCTATGAATCATTTGTTGCTCATCTCATCTTCCCCAAACCTGTTTTAACTTGATACATTCTAACATCACCATCATCATCCTCCTCCTCGATCTTCAATTTTCAGCCCTATGAACCATTTGTTGCTCGTCTCATCTTCCCCAAACCTGTTTTACTTATTATACTGTGTATTCTACCATCATCATCATCATCATCCTGATTTCTCCTCTTTCTTCAAGTTTTAGCCCCTGCAACCCTCTTCATCTCAGCTCTGTGAACCATTTGTTGCTTGTCTCATCACCCCCAAGCCTGTTTTACTCTGTATACTCTATCATTGTCACCATCATCATCATCCTCCTCAACCCAATATCCAAGGAAATTCCATTTCAGATATGCAACAAAAGTGTATAAGACTTCAGTAACACTCCAGCATCATTCCCAGATCAATAACCAAGGCATTTCATTGATTTAGATATGCAACAAAATGTTATAAAGCTTTTGGCAAATCTAAAGTCTATACCCATGAAGTTGGTATTCAAATATTCAAGTTGATATCTAAATAACCAGAAGAATTCTTAAATGCAACCAATAACAAATCAGAATAATGTTATAGAGACCTTCCTTTTCCATTGCTGATTTCCCAAAAACTCCTTTTATCAATTTGTGGCTCATTTCATTTTCAAACCTGCTTTTGTTCGACTATCACATACTCGTCACAGCACACTATTAGTTATTGAGCTTCAACATCCCCAAACCAAAAACCAAGGAAATGCCATCAGAATCAGATATGCAACAAAACATGCAGCCTGTAGCAAAGATAACTCCAAACTACGAACCAATCATTAGCAATTGGAACAAATTCTCCAGGTGTATCATGAAGATACCACGCCTATAAACAAAACAACTCAACAACAAGCGACCTTTCCCGTGCAGATCTTCCCGTGCATACATACATTTTGTTGCTCATCTCCTGAGCTTCAAACCTGCCTTCCCCCCAGTATGACACATATGATGCCTAGGTAACTCAGCCCTCTTCAGTATCCTCACTCACTATCGCCATCACCATCACTACCACACGATGGTGACCATGAACAGCCACATAAAGTTTAAACACCAAACGCCCTCACAAGGCAACGAAATTTCACGACAGACAAGCAACAAAAGTACCTTTTCACCACTACAATATCATGTCTCCTCCACAAACACAAGCACAAGAACAAAACCAAAACAAGGAAGCAAAATCTCCGACGAGCAACAAGAGTCCCTTCCTTCCCACATGCACATGACCATGCTCACTCCAAAGAATCAAGGAAATAAACCCAGACAAACAAAAAAAACCTACAAATCTACAGACCTATAAACCTGTCTCTCCAAATTCCAACTATTCCTCCATTCCTGAATTCCTCCCTTCCGGGCCTTCCCAAAAAAAAGCAAGGAACAAATAAATTTCTCGACACGCAACCCCTTTGGGGTACAAAACACCCATTGCATTCACCGTATCCAAGAAAAAGAGGCTCAAAAGACCAAGGCATATATGACTTCGGTGGTGAACCTTAACCGAAATCTTGATTTTATTTTTGTCTTTTCTCCCTTGCAGCAGCGTCATTTGGGATTTTTGGTGTTGTGGTTGTGAGATTTGAACTGGAGGAGAGGGTTATAAGAATGGGAGAGATTGCCCTGAGTGCTGGAGGTGTGAATGATAATGTAGAATCATTGATTTTTCATTGAGAAGGTGGTATTGATATGTTTGAAGAGGCATTTTGTCCGTCCACTGTATTTATTATTATATAGAGCAAAAATCTAGGAACCAAGAACCAAATTCCAAATCAAGGCAGAGGGAGGGACTGGTCACGTGATAGCAACATCGGATAGTAATATATCCGGGATGTATTAATTTCTTCCCCTGCTTGAACAAATCAATACGAATACGCTAAAGCGGTCAAAAAAGTTTAGGGTCCTTGCAATGCCGCTTATATGCGCAACAACGGACACCGGAATCTCGGGCTTAATAGTCATCTAACCTTTCATATTATAAAACACTCTTATTTCACACAAACTTAATATACCTCCGAAGGACGAGCTGCGACATAGGAACGGAGGTTAGAAAAACGATTCGCCTCGCTGCGCTCTTCGAATTGTTTTTTCGGCACTGAGGGGCCGAAGTCAAAGCTCGTTATCTCAATAATACTAAATGCTTTATCTACTAGATTATGACTCGAGTATTATAGTCTAGACGCCGTTACTTTATAACTCGGCCGACTTATAGTCTAGTATATCGGTATACTCGAGTATATAAAACTCGTTTCTAAAGTTTTCAATGTTTTAGTTAAAAGTCAAAAATGTCGATTTTTAGTATATTTATAGCTTTTAGCAAGTATTAATAATATACTCGAGTATTATTATAAAAACTATAAAATAAGAGATATTCAAGAGCTATATACTAGAATAAGTTCTATAATTCGAGAATATTTCTTCACTAGTAGAATATTATATATAGAGATAGAATTATATAAGCAACTTATTTCAAATTTATGAGATATTATCTGGATTATATTATTCTAGTGTATAGCCCTCGAGTATCTTTTATACCAAAATAGTATAGAATAAGAGATGCCTGGATTAGATGAATCTCTTGTTTGGTGTACGGCCCTTGAGCATCTTTTATACCAAAATTTATAAGCTCCGTGAAGCCGAAGCCCCTCTGTTTTAATGCCGAATTCGCGGCAGAATCTTTGATATCAAAACAAGTTTTATCAGCAAGCATCACTTGCATTCTTATCAAATACTCTACGATTTCACCACTTACCCCATGATTCTTTACCCCACACGCACAAATGGAGAAACACCACTCTAGGACTCAGTGGGGAAGATCTGTCAATAGGGAAGGTCAAACGCGAGCGACGTGGCGTGGCTCGAATTTCACGTAAAATACTGGTACATTTGCCACACTGAGGAAGGCCTGCCTTGCCGTCACTCCCCTATTGGCCGTCAATTCAATAGTTACGGCAATCTGTGCTGTTCGACTCGTACTTTCGAAGGTCAAGACTCTATACCTAGGTATGGTTCAATGAAATTCATCGCTTGAAGTAATTGAAGATAATGTACTGTACCTTTTATTTGAGCAGTGTGGTTTTTAGGGTTCATGAGATTCCCGTTGTCTGCTCCTACTCATATGCCTACTGTATTCCTATTCGTGCGAGTAAAAGAAGTGGCGAGAATCAGTCTGCTCATAAGTATGCGTCAATGGTTCCCAGCTAGTTCTAAACCTAATAACATGCAGTGAACTATTGATCCAAGCTCAAAGCTACTAATACAATCCGTCCTGCGGAACTTAGATGGGAAAGTTTCCATAACCTGATTGGTTCTTACTCCAAAAACAGGATGGGGGTTGGTGGTTATTCCCACCCCCGGGGCGGTCTTCAGCAAGGAAGTTGGGAAGTCACGATGAGCCGGGTGAGCGGCGGCTCTGCATACAAAAGTTCAAAAATGACGTACCAACGTACCAACGTACCAAGTGGGAAACCATGAAATCTACTCGAGTAAACTCTCCAATTCAATCCAAATTCACTGTTACTTTATCTTCTGTATTCAATTGTTTTCCATTCATCTTGGTATAATTTTCTCTTATACTATTATTCAAGAGCATAACTTTCGCCGTGCTTGTACTTCCCCGGATATTTCTACATAAGTTATTCTCATTAGTCTCATCTCATCACCAAGATTTTCAGAGTGTGGAAAAGATCGACAACTACTAGAGTCTCGTAGATTCACTACCTACTCTCTAAACTACTTTTAGAATCGTTCCATCAGGATTTTCTTGAATGAATGACTAAATTCACACTATAGTGATATCACTTAAGTATACCACCTGACCCCTTTCAACCGGAGCTAGAATCCATACCAAAACCATTAAATAGATTCTGTCCTCCCAGTTTTCTTCTTCACGCTCATCATTACACATATTTTAATTTTACAAAATATCACTCTACGAGCTCTACGAAAATAACATACGATCAGACAGTATCGAATATTACACAACCAAGATGAAAGAAGGTGTCAAGATGCGAAAGCCCGACAGTGGAACACGCATCGTCCGCGATTCTGAATCCTCTTCAAAAGCATCTAAGGCCGATGAAAATTCTGGACAAGATTCTGGCCCAGCAATTCATCTCGAAAACATCGAAGCTAATCACCCTCCCCGCACCAATCGGGCCACTCGTTCTCCCTCTGACAATAGCAACAACAACATGAAAACCGATGGCGAAGGATCCGACAAGATCGAACTCACTGAGGAGGATTGCTGGGACCAATTGGGATATTCCTTTACCACATACAAGAAATGGTTGATTCTGTCGGTCATCTTCATGGTTCAGGTGTCCATGAACCTCAACACCAGTCTCTACTCCAATGGCATTGATGGTATCGTTGAGGAATTTGGTGTCAGCGCACAAGGCGCCCGAGCTGGTGCTATGATTTTCTTGGTTTGTTATGCCTTTGGTTGCGAGATCTGGGCTCCGTGGTCGGAGGAATTGGGACGCAAACCGGTTTTACAAGCTTCTCTTCTCTTGGTCAACATCTTTCAACTTCCCGTTGCCATTGCTCCCAATTTTGCAACTATCTTGGTTGGTCGTGCGCTTGGTGGTATTTCATCGGCTGGTGGTTCTGTTACCTTGGGTATGATTGCTGATATGTGGGAAGCGGATGATCAACAATACGCGGTTGCATTTGTAGTATTCTCATCCGTTGGTGGAAGTGTCGTAGGTCCTGTTGTTGGTGGTTTCGTCGAAGCTTATCTGCCTTGGAGATGGAACATCTGGATTCAACTTATTTTCGGTGTGGCTGTACAGATTCTTCATTTGGTCCTTGTACCTGAAACTAGAAGTACCATCATGATGGATAAGATCGCAAAGAATACGCGAAAGTCGGGCTTAAATCCAAACGTCTACGGTCCCAACGAACTTACGCCATTTCGGGAACGATTCTCGATGAAGGAGACCTTGATTCTTTTCGGCAGACCGTATAAGATGTTCTTGACAGAGCCAATCGTCTTAACATTGAGTTTGTTATCAGGTTTCTCAGACGCACTTATCTTCATGTTCATTCAATCATTTGCTCTTGTCTATAAACAATGGGGCTTCTCAACCATTGAAGTAGGTTTCTCTTTCATTCCCATTCTGATCGGATACTTCATCGCTTGGTTTGCATTCATTCCTGCTATCAAACGCAATATCAAGCAACGCACCAACAAGCCGAATGACGAACACGCGCAATTCGAATCTAGACTTTGGTTCTTACTCTACACAGCACCATGCTTGCCAATTGGTCTCATCGGTTTCGCCTGGACATCAACTGGTCCACCACTTCACTGGATCGGTTCCTCGGTTTTCGGAGCCATAGTCGGTATCGCCAACTACAGTATCTACATGGCGACCATTGATTATATGATTTGTGCCTATGGACCATATGCAGCTTCTGCGACGGGTGGAAACGGATGGGCGAGAGATTTCTTAGCCGGTGTTTTGACTATTCCTGCCACTCCATTCTTTAAAAGTATGTATTCTCCCGGCATGAGTAAATTCTCTGCAACTGCTAACACACATTTATAGATATGTCACCGGACCCATCTCGCTCCCTGGCCTACGCCTCGACAATCCTCGCCTGTATCTCCTTCGTTCTCGTCATCGCCGTCTACGTCATCTACTGGAACGGACCCGCCCTCCGTAAACGCTCTCCTTTCGCCCAACAACTTTCCGATGCCAAAGCCGAACATAAGGGTGGACATAGGGGACGTACTGATACCGGATCGAATTTAGAGGGTATAGAGTTGGGAGCCAAGAGATGCGTACTTCAAGTATCTAGATAGAGATGGGATCATGGATAGATGTCGATGGGGGAAAGAGTTTATAATGTTAGGAAGCAACAGATGTATATGTACTTCAATTATCTGGATAGAGATAAAATCATGGATAGGCGTTGGTGGGAAAATTAACAGAAAATGTTATGTTGGGAAGCGAGAGATGCAAAGATACTCAATTGTCTGGATAGAGATAAAATCATGGACAGGCGTTGGGTGGGAAAAGAAATCAAATTGTTATCTTGTAGTTCAATTGTCTGGATAGAGATACCTTCATGGACGGGTAGGTATTGACGGGAAAATAATTCATAGTGTTTTTATCATATTGGGAAGCAAGGGATGGATGTATTGATAGGTACTAGGTAGGTACTTCAATTGTCTGGATAAAAAAAATTAAATCATTATTATATGGTATCCCAAATATCTAGATAGAATTGAATCATTAACAGTATTATTAACACAAATATGTATATTTCTCAATTTCTTTTCTCTCTCAATGATCTGAATAGAGATAGAGATGATATCTATTATTATCACTACTTGACATTTCTCATAAGAAACCCGTGGTTTAAAAGTTACTCCCAAAAAGCTCAATTGGATAATCTTAGCATCCAAAAATAATATTTCAAGAAAATCTTGGAAATTTTCCAATTTGTGCCAAAGGTTCCTGTAATACTTATAGCCAATCAGAAGAGGTTTTGTGAAATCATAATATTGAATTAACCTCTTTGTAGAGAGTTGTACAATTTGGGTCTGAACTTAATTCTAAAGAATTCATGAAAACTCCTGTAGAACTGTAGAACCTATACCTACTCACCTGTTACATCTCCTTCCCCTTCTTCGCCCCCAATACCCAATCCCAAAACATCCCCCATATCCCTCTGCCTAACAACCAACTCCCGCACCTCAGGTAGCCCCTCCCAACCCCTTCCACTCCCTCCGAATCTTACACTCTTCTCCATCACTTCCCTCCACCTAAGTCCCGGCGCCAGTTTTCCCGTTATAGTATTGGGCCTCCTCACATCCGCATTTGTTGGGACGGGTAATGCTCTTCCTAACAATGCTTCCATAGCTTGCATCGCAAATCCTACGGCTTTTTTGGCATTTGATGGGATACCTGTTTTGTCGAAACTGCCAAAATGAGCCCCTGGAAATTCGGTTTGTAGGTCTGAGATGAGGGATGTGTGGGACATGCCGCGGCCGTCGACTGTTATATCGGCTGCATTGATGGCGTCACGACCGGGTCCGTACAGAAGGAGTTGTTGGGCTATGCTGGCGGAGGTGAAGCGAGTGAGAGTAGAGATGGTATCTGCGGGAGAGCAACCCTGATATGCGCACATTCCTATAATCTTATATGCCATAGCATCACCATATATTTCTCTTGCTGTGGTTTTTGGTGGTCGTGCACTTAGATAATCATCGTTGGTAAGGAGTTGCTCAACTACTTCATGGCAGATTGTACCGTGTAGGAAAGAGGATTGGTCCGTTTGGGGATCGAGGCCAAAGTGACGATAGGCTGCATCAATCATGCATGTGCCTGGACCTGTATCCCAATCGTACATTGCATCTATCCCCCCCTTTTTATCCGACGGGATAAAGCATACAGTTGTAATGCCTCCAATTGTGATACAAATTTGCAATCTGGTAGGATGGTGAAGTAATAACCCGACCAAATATGCAAATAAAGGAGCACCTTGTCGGCCAACTGCTTGTTCTGCCGTTCGATAATCGGAAACAGTTGTTACACCTGTTTTCGCAGATATCACAGCTCCTTCCCCCAAACACATATTCGATCGGTGTTGTCCTCGAGGTGGAGCACCAGTTAAGCTTACGAGCTGCCCTCCAGATCCGATCAAATCGATATCGTCAACGGAAATGCCATGCTTATGTGAAAATATGTGAATAGCGTTCGCGAAAGTATGACCCATTTCTGCGTCCATCTGGGAAAGCATACTTGGTGGAGCTGCGTCTTCTTGTAACATCGAAAGGATCTCGGATCGAATCTTTGAAGGCATAACGACCGAATCATACTAGCAGAACAATCAGCCATGTCCCTAGACGCCCGAAAACATATGTGTACCTGAATAAGATCCAAGTGTAATGATGCCTCTGGAGATTCTTGAGTATAACGACAGAGTGCGAAATCAATATCATCCATAGCAGTACCAGAAGTAATACCAAGAATCAATAGATTCAAACCTGGAGAACTTTTCCCACCATCATCTGAGGATGATGAGCTTGAACTTTGATAACCCCCATCTAGTTTTGATTGTAAAGCTTCGAGGTATTTATGCCCGACTTTCGTTCGAACGCGACCTTTTGGGGCCGGTATCAAACCATTCATAACCATGACCATGCCCACGACATCAGACCTGAATATTGACTTGGAAACGACCAAAATCGGCAGTCAAAAGGGATCGAAGTAGATGAGACTATATGGAGTCTGCGAAAGATTGTGTTTTACGTGAAATACTCATCCAGGATATTCAAATGGTTTGGAGTACAAAAGTACTTAGGGGAAGACATAGTTCCTGTAGTTGAGTGAGCTGCTTTTGATCTATTCGAGTACACAGGGAACTGTTAGTGAAACTATGAAGATTAGTGGACTTATCAGTCAAATAGCAAAAATGGTGTCTGACGTGGGAGATGATCTTCCTTGTATCAGATCATATCGTTGAGAGGGGGGAGAAATGCTCCTCAAATGGAAATCCTATGCGCGCTCGGACGAGTTGGTTAAGGCTTTAACATAAGCATGGGGCATTCATTCCCGGTGAGCTTCAAATTTCTATTCTTGCCCGTTCGAAGTATCAATCGCATTTTTACTTTACAATTTGCTATATTCCAAGGTGCATAGTATTGAGGAGACTCTACACAGTCTCGAGACCCATGTCGCCACACAATTGTATCATAATACACGACAAACGCGACATAATGGCAACATACTACCATATTGCGCCTAAATCACCTACTCGTACTCGTAGACCAATTAGTATAGAGTCGAACCCATCTTCGAACAGGTCAGTATCTGGTTCCCCACTATCGTACGTGCAACAACTGCAACGGCACAAGATATTGGCGATTCTCGTTTCTCAGCATTGTTTGTATTTATAATTTATACCGTGGAGTGGTACTTGAGTAATATTGATTGAATAGTTTCCTTAGTTTTTGAAACATGTAGGCTACCCGGATGCGGATAAACGATCCCTTTTCCGAAGCTTTTCCCTTGATGCATCCATGGGTGGGAATATTGAGTAGTAGAACTACTTATTGCGATATACCGGTAACTTAGAACTTAGTTGTATGTGTTGATTTTATTATTATCGGCAGTGACTATGACTAGACTTGGAAATCAGATCTACTTGAGCCCATATTCATGCAGCTAGAAGGCTCACCGAGACGCCGGGGATTATCAGATTTACGAAACTCACCAAGAGCTCACCGGGAGCTGTTCGGATGAAGAAAGGCGGAGAAAGAATTTAGGTTTAGCTTGAATTATTCTGCCGCCCCGCCTAGAAACATATCGACGGGGGCGCAATTCCTCCAAAGTCCAAACCTCCTCATCCATCCACCATGGGATTATTCGGCTCCTCTCCAGCATCTCTACCCCCTCCAAAGATTGCCGCAGATGGCGCGCCGATAGCACCGGATCGAAGTCAAAGGTCACAATGCTGGGAAGCAAGAGATGCATACTTCAGGTGTCTGGATAGAGATGGAATCATTGATAGCATTACGGAGAACGTCAAGGCCGAGAAATCTTGTGGAACAGAGGCAAGAGGGTTCGAAAAGAATTGTGCAACTAGTTGGGTAGGTTTATTTTGGCGTAGCAAGATGATCAAGTGTTGTTTAATGAATGAGGGCCGATTAGATTGGTTTGGTTACTGACATGCGCCTTCTCATTAGGTTCAATACTTCAAGAAACGAAGAGTTATGGAATATCAGCGCGACCAAACACTGCGAAAATTGAAGACCGAGGGAGCAAAAGAGATGCCGGGGGGTATAGGGGCTGGAGCACCTGGACAAAAGCCATGATGTCTTTTAGTAGATGTCTTTTGGTTGAATGAAATGTACAACAGCGTGTGGGAAGAGATAATCCTACGGTCTACGGCGTTTTCGAGGAGGGTACTACAAACTCTTCTACAATCAAACTCCATCACAGTTGAAATATCTCCCGAGGGCTCAGAATACCAAATTACTCGAGAAGTACAAGTATGCCTACACTCGAATACATAAGCTTCACCATTCAAGATTTATTGGAATATGATGCGCGCTTCCAGTACTGAAATTTGTCCATTCATAGATCATGAACGAGATTTGTCACAGTATACACAGCAGGAATCCGAGTTTAATTCTAGAAGAATTTTGAAAGCCACAGCCTATATTTCTAACTCCTCTCTGACTATCATGGCAAAATGCAACGGGACAACGACAAGAACTTAAACACAAACAGGAAGACTGGAAAGTGAGTATATCCACCGAAGCATCTTTAAAGAATCAGAGAAAAGAATAAAGACATCGATGATCAAATCTTAAATGTGATTCCCCAGGAAATTCACATCCAGACATTCACACCAGTTGGTCATAGTATGATACTCCTTTGTGGATACGGAGCCCATATTTTGCTTCGATACCTTCCTTTGGTGGCATCAAACCCCTAGCTCTTAATATCAAAACATTTAGCAGTAATGGTAGAGTTACCAAGATGAAGGCAGAGAGGATATATCTGTTTATTTGCCACATCGCAACACGTATCCATCCATATGATATACGACAAAGTCTAGTCCCAGAGATATATCAGAACCACAGAGTCGAATGACGCTATGGAATATGCTATTGCTGGCGATAAATGTTCCCAGAACAACGCTTGGGTACTGTTTTCTGAGCTCATATTATTATTATTCATACTGTGAAATTGAAAACAACTTGCGGCAACTGCTTGAGTCCTCCCTCTTCGCATCATTTTACTTGTGCATATTCTACTACCTAGGAGTCTGTCCCGACTGGCTACCTTCAAGTTGTTCACATCGGTAAGATCCATTGTAAATCGAAGAGGAGAGGAGAGTCGAAGTATGGCGTACACATCTTGATATCAATATACAACCAAAATCTCGGCTGACTGCTTCACATACGCGGAGTTTCTATCTGATATTGAGCTGCGCGATTATCGGTACATATGAAGTCACTAACATGTATGGATACCCACCCCTTTCGTCTTAATACCAATAGTCGAAACTATTAACAGAGCAGCTGGCTTCAATCAAGAGGCGCACCGTCGGGGAATCCCCATTGTCGATGGCGCACATCAAAGCCGGCCTCTCGCAACAGCTAAGCTTATTGCATCGAGGCTAGTGCCAGGTGTTAATGTGGCAAATATACGTGCATCCGCACCATCTCCGAGAAGTAACTGAACGATCTTTTATCGGTCTCTGTGAGCCGCATAATAAATTGGCGACCACTTTAGCATATTGAACCAAGAACATGATGCCACGCAATTGACATTTACATGGCTTTTAATCAATGCTTTGACTGAATTTTCTCTACCCATATTCCAATACACACTTTGAAGAAGCATCTCAGCAAGAATTGGTGTTTGTAGACCCGGAGATTGAGATTCCAGGATTTTATTCATAAGGGAATAAAACCATATACAAGTTTCCGCTTCTAGTCGCCGCACGAAATACATTCTTGATCTCGACTTCTGAAGAAGGCAATACAGCGTTGAAACGTGGTTGGGCGAGATGGCCAATCAATGCAGCTATCCGTGAAGCGCTTCCGGAAGAGCGGATGGATTTATCTTTTCCAATTGTGAGATGGGATTAGCGGCGACAGTGTGGTTGTATTGAGCTTAAATCAGCACCGTGTCTGAAGAGGCTTTCAATGATTTGGTTTCTCCCATTGCTTGCGGCGAGATGTAGAGGCCGTTCCAAAATACTTACTATCAAGGTTCGCATCAGGATGATGAAATCCAAGCAGATTTATACCAGGGAAGCATCCTCAGCAACGATAATCACACTAAGAGTGTTTTTAAAAACTGCCCTTGCCTCGCTATCTTCATGGAAATCAATAGTAATGTCAAGAAAGCAAGCATATGATAGCCCTGCGTTACGTAGTGTTAATCTTCGTCTGCCTCGTGATGTCGGATCCCGATCATCGTCTGAACTCACTTCAAGCGTTCCGAAGCGGCTTGACAGACTTCGTATGAGCTGTATGGTGGTAGCCATGATATACGATGGTATCGTAAGTTTTATTTGGCGGTCGCAGAAATCTGAGGCAGCGAATCGGATACTATAGCTATGGGGATGTTGCGTGAGAGGATGGTATGGGTTGTTGTATCTTACTGGATTGCGATTGAAATACCTATGCGTTAAGGCACATGACCTAAGGAGGCGGGAGTGATCGAAGAGTTTGAGATGCCGTACTGTACCTAGAGGCCCGTGTGGAATTGTGGCTTGACCATGGTAGAAATCGAGACAATTCACTTGCATGATACTTCGTCATAGAATTTGTTAATGTGGAAGATAACAAGATATTTCACAAGGACTACTAGGTCAAATATTCTATATACCGGTATCAAGGCCCAATGCAGTTATTAATTTCAATGATCCTTTAGATCTGAAAGAATCTTTATACTCCTGCTCTATCGCTGTCAAACCATTCATATTCATTGTTCTTTAATTTGTTACGAGCAGATCAAATTCAAACCCAATGATATCCAAGACTTTCAGGAACACTATACACTATCTTAATCAAGAGAAGATTCATGAAAGTATATTCAGCATGACCGCAAGAAATACTGCGCGACAGTATCTACACCTTCTGTATTCTCAAAACAGTACATGACGTTCCTACCTACATTCTACCTCTACCTTCCCACCTAAATGCTTTCTGCACATAATCTACTTGAAGCGAGCTAATGTAGCTGTGCGGTACAACCTTGCCGGGAAATACTGCACATGAATTCAAGACTCAAGTTGTAAGCTATCAGATTTATACTGGGGCTATAATTAGTACCCTTGTAGGGCTAAAGCTTCGACCAGAAAATGCGAATCACTGATATTCCTTGCTGTCTTTGCCGCGATTCTTGAAGAATCATTTGACCATGCGCCACGTATCTATTTCTCCCACAAGGTATGGTTATTTGGCCGGTCCGATCCACTGATGGACGATGGGCAATGGGCATACTCTGAGAGTAGTTGAAGGATCTTAGCATAGGCCAGGTCTATGTTTGAGTGGTAGCTAGAGGTCCATTTCGCCAACAAATATGGGTAGCAGTACTTGATACTAATTCGATTCAATATGCGTCTCTAGTATCCCAGTACTGCATCTGTTCGTACTGTGATTTCCCGGTGATTGATAAATCAAATAAGGTAGTTATAACAGAACACTACTATCAAAGACAAAGTGATTTTCACCTTATTTGCCAAATGGCTACAATTGCCAGAGAGTTTGTCTCAACCCTCTATTACTCTATACGATCCTCGCAGTGTTGGTCAGAGCGAGGGAAGCCCGCGACATGACGTTGACCCATTTAAACAAGTTGAGCATTATTCCGATGCACTGAGTTTTCTCAGTACATACCTATTGTTGATTCTAGCAGGATCGGATATTGGGAATGTCTTTTGCTGGGTCTCGTCTGCCCATTGGCAAATCTCTCCTCTCCGAGGAAGCTTCTAAACGTCCTCATCAAGTGTGTCCAGACCACGAATCTCAACTCAGAGGAAATGCATCTCTTTTTTGCCAGTCATCACGACAAATGGAGGGAGCCTGGCAGATATGGCTCTGGTCAACCTTACTGTGGCACTGAAGTTCGTTTCAAACGTGGAGGATTGCGGAGCCTCCAATTTTGTGAACCGCACTACTCTTCAGACATACTTTAAATGGCTATGTGATAACCTCGGGGAATCTTGGAGCTTGTCCGGCCTCCACCAGTGATGATGTTGGTGCCCGAAAATGATGAGATTACTCCAGCTGAGGAGCAGATATCTCTATTCAGAGAGCTTCACAGGGCCGAAAAGAATCCATGTGCCAAGGCAAAACGGCATCTGGACGTTCTTGGGGGGGAGGACTTCCCTTTTTGCAGGAGATTCAGGTGGATCTCATTCACGGGGCATTGGAGGGCACACTGGACGAGGCTCTGCAGGACGATACATGATGCTTTGGCAACCGATGTCAGACTTTAGACAATTGAAGTCTCTGATGCAAGAAAGACATAAGAGAGTACTTCAGAGTAGATAGTGATAATGTGTAGAGGTTGAGCATCACCGACAGCCAAAAAGTGGCCACTTGGTCTAAGGATACCAAGGTGGCTTGGATTCTGTAAAGAATTTTCGTTGACATCTTTGTAGGAAAAGCCAGATTAAATAATGACAGTTTCCGAATTTTGCACCACTATCTCAACCAAAATTCAAGGGACATGAAATTTTCACAACTCCGCAAAAAAACAATTATCCCCAATAACCTTCTTCACCCTCCTCTCCAGTATCTCCGGTGTACTCGGTCAAAAAGGCCCGGCCCGGCCAGGCCAACTATGCCGCTGCCAACAACTTCATGAATGCTTTCGCCATTTATCGTCAATTTCGGAATCTCCCTACCAACTCACTTGATCTTGGTGTTATCGAAGATATATTATGTTCTATCGCCGAACAGAGGAGCCTGATCCAACATTTCGATGACAAATTATGGACTGGTATCAATGAGAGAATGCTACGACGTGTTCTCGACCAACCTATCTTCCAGCAAACATAACCCATCGAGCCTGAGTGCGCAATGCAACTTATCACAGGTATTGCAGTTCCCCAGCACCCATATTCGGATCTCGTACGCGACGCGTGATTTTCATCGCTTTTCATCTCGACTTCCTCTACCCCAGTATCCTGGGGTGGTAGGTATACCGCGTGCTTTTCATGAGCTACATGGCGCGATATATTCGGCACAGTCCGTAATTATGAATTTGGTTCAAATCCCCTCGTTCGTAACTCAATCAGAAAACAAACTCTGATAAGTGTCTTCAATCAAAGATGATGCATTTTGGCTTTTGCCATAAAAGTCTTGGTGAGAAAACTTTCAAATCACAAATAACTCGATAAAAGTATTCCCGCCGTTGTTAGGCTGTTTAGCCCCGCAGAATCTAGTGTAGCATCAGGTCGGATTGAAAAGGGATGATGTGATAAAATGAAGACCTCAGCCCTATTCGAATTTTGATCGGGTAAGGCGACCAATTCGAAGCTTGGAATTATCTTGATATAATACTAGGAAAGGAATTAAGCTTATTTTAACAAGAACGAAATATGAATAGATGAACTCTAATACTGACTATGCATTACAGTTCATAGTTTATACTTTAACAAGGAGGAGCATAGTCCAAATCCATTTACAGTAATAGAGTTTCCCCCCCTTCATTTGCGTTGTCTAATCCGGAAAAACATTCGAAGCTAGCGATAGGTTCCACGGTCCATCTTATACTCAATACAAAAATTAACATTTTATAAAACAACTAAAGATACTCGAGTACAATCTTAGTTATTTCATACTGAACTATTTTTGCACAACCAGCAATCAAACTTTGTTTCGAATTCCCAAATGCTGTAAGATCTTACTGTACGGAGTACCTATATATGTACCTACAGAGTACACGTCCCTGAATACTGTACTCGAGTAGTGTGTGTGAGGTAACATCGCATATTTATAGTAGAACATAGGGCTGAGCAGAAAATGCCTTGTATACATACAAATCAGCCAATCAAACACCATATCCCTTTTCTTCATCCTCAAATTACATGTAGCACCTCACCTGTGTCCCATCTCAAGTCTCAGCCTTACTCATATATTATATCACACAGGCTACAGTCCTACTCACCACAGCAATACATACCACCAAAAATTTCCAACGACAAATAGCACAGGCACACTGGCACAGGCACCACATAGTATAAACACCATCCACCCCCATCGTCAACAGTCAATGTCACCAAGCGAGATTGAGGCTGAGGCTTATTATAACCCAGTACTGTACCTACCCAATCCATACACAAAGCTAGTAATACGAGCGAGTCCCTCTCGGCACGACAATTCCAATTTCAATTTCATACCCTCGATAGATTTACATCCGTATTTACTTTCTTAGCCATCCATTAGCGCCATGTATAAATCTGCGCATTGTTAATCGTTACGCAATGCGGTTTTTGCAATGGGGCTATTTTGACTGGTAAGCTGGTAAGTTGTACAATGTTGCTGGTTATGGCATGGCGGTGTATACAATCCCATATTTGAACTTTGAACTTTGCATAAGGCAGGTCTGAAGTTTGAAGAGACTTTGTTTGGGTCCTGTCCTGGAGGCTGGGGGTACTCCTATTCCTTGAGAGAGCGAAAATTGGAGCGTTAACGTTTTTGTACTGGTCTGTACCTAACAACTTATGACAGCAGCGGTAGCCTAAGGACTTGGCAGTGCCAAGGAGTTAGGGGATCTTCTCTCTTGAAGGAATAAAAGAATAAAAGAGAGAAGAGTGATGGGTAAGGCATATGCAAGCGCTGTGCTCATTGTGCTGTGCTATGCTGTGCTGTGCTGTGCTGTGCCACACACACAGGAATTCGAAGGAAGTTGTGCGAGCGAACTGCTTGTTGAGGTTTGATTTGGTTTTTTACTTACTGTATTATTATATACCGGTAGGTCATGGTTCTGTACGTACTGTACGAGACGTCACTGAGACATGATTCACTGAGATACGACATGATATGATGGGGGTGTAAGATTTATTTATATTTATTTACTTAGGTATGTATTCCTTCTGATTTCTCTCGTTGTATTCTATATTATGTATAGCAAAATCTTTCTATAAGGACGCTGGTTATCGTATAAGGATATCCTTTCTTGAGGATGTATTTATTCACACCGTTTAATATTTCGAAGGGAAAAAATTCCATTAGATTTAGGGTTCGAAATCCCTGTATAGCAAAACCTCTCTATAAGGATACTGGATATAAGGATAACCTTTCTATAAGGATGATATTTTGGGTCTTTTTTTATTTTGGTAATAAAAGAGGTGATATTCTTATTATTTTGAGTTCCGAAATCCCTATATATCTTTATTCTAGGTTGGAAAGAGTAGGAATCTGGTTAAAAAGCTTTGGATATAATTGGATCTTGATTCAAAAGGGTAGTGATATATGACTACATGTGATTATACGTGATTATATGTGACTATTATAATAAGTTCCGGAATCTCGATATAAGAATATCTCCAAATATCCTTATTTTTGGTGCTAAAAAAATAATCCTTATGGAGAGGTTTTGCTGTATATCCATATTTTGAGTGGATTGGACCGAGAAAGGGTAGAATCAAAGCTTGATTAAGTGGGTAGTAATATATGAACAAAAGTATCTAGGTAGATTTGGATTACTTTAATGAATGAAGGGTAAGATACCTCCTAGAAATCCTCGGAAAAGGAGCTAAAAACGTATTCATATAGAGGTTTTGCCGTACTTTTTTTTTTTTTTTACTTCGAGTTTACCTTCTCGAGGGCCTCATCATATACTGCAACCCAAGATGGCGATGCAACTCTCCAAAGTACGATATTCCCTCCAGAACCAAACCACGCGCATTTTCAAAGTCCTCTCCGTCGGCGTCATATTCTACATCCTCACCTCCTATCTCCTCATTCCCCGAATCAAATCCTCCCCCCTCACCATCACCGAAGACGACATCTCCTTCGAGCAACGCACATCCCACATACACAATGATTTCCTCCCCGCCGCCAGCGCCGAACAACTCTGTGCCTCGCACTCCCTCACACCCTACCCCGAGCGATCCCAGAAACGCAAGATATACGATCTCTTCATGATCAATTCCGAGCTCGACTGGCTCGAAATCCGTCTACACGAAATGAACCCCGAGGTCGATTATTTTGTAATCCTCGAAGCCCCCACGACCTTCACGGGCCTCGCCAAAAACATGACTTTCCAAGAAAACCGCCAGAAATTCGCCGCCTTCAATGATAAAATCATCTACCACGTTCTCACCGACGCACCTCCCCCCGTATCTAATACCACGCTGCCCGGCTCCAAAGAATACGAGGCAAATGCATGGATACAAGAAAAGTTCCAGCGCGACGCCATGTTTACCCAAGTATTCCCCACGCTAATGCACGAGCAAAAACCAAACGAAGGGGATGTAATACTCGTGTCCGATATTGACGAGGTGATCCGACCCGCCTCTCTACAAGTCCTCCGAAATTGTAATTTTCCCATCATCCTTACGCTGCGCTCTCGATTCTACTACTATTCTTTCCAATTTCGACACCGGGGAGAACAGTGGCAACATCCTCAAGCTACATTTTATCAAGGACTGGAAAACACAATAAAGCCGCACAGTTTGCGCAGCCGTCACGGGGGACACGTTGTGGTGGACGAGAGGGATAGTAAAAATGTAGGGGATATGTGGAATGCGGGGTGGCATTGTAGCAGTTGTTTCAGTACGATTAAGGAGATGAGGAGAAAGATGGAGAGTTTCAGTCATACGAATCTGAATAAGGAGGAGTACAGGATGACGGGGAGGATTGTGGATAGAGTGGGCAGGGGGAAGGATTTGTGGGATAGATTTGGACAGGTATGTGTTTGGTTTTTCTTTCTTTCGGAATATGGAGTGTGAGATTAGTTTCTTGAAGGAATGGTATTTGATGGTCGATGACTCGACTCACTTGAGCGAGTCAAACAAAATTCCAAGCGGAATCTTTCCAAATCCATCAAATTCGCCCTCCACAACTTCCCAAACTCCCCCTTTCTACCCTCCAAACAATTTCCAAGCTAACGCACGCCCCCAACAGTGGTACAAAAGAGTAGACAATAACAACGACATCCCCACCTACATCAAAGACCACCGATCAAAATTCGGATACATGGTTGATCGCGACGGCGAAGGCGCCGGATTTGTCGATTACGAAGAAGTGGTCAAGCAGGAAAGAAAAGGGCTTGATTTGATTTAAGATTTTAAATTTCGTACATTTGGAAAATTACATTGGGGAGTTAAGAATTGGGAACTTATTACATAGATGATTGCATTTATTGGAGTTTGGGGATTGAAGATTTCATGCATTATGGGTTTTAGAGAGAGAGAGAAGGGGAGGCGAGGATGATAATGGACGCAGTGTATATACGTCAGGGGAGAAGAACTTTGTACATATTTCCAGAGTACCGGTATCTGTTTCAAGATGAGGGAAAGCAAGAATTCAGTAAAGGTAAAGACGAAGAAGATACTCCGACTTGGAGTATTGTGCTTTATGCACAGTTTAATCTCAACAAATGTTAGAAATAATAAAGCTAGAAACTATCAACTTGCTATTTGACTCCGAAGTTCCCATCATGAAATTATTCCTCGCTCTCAAGTACTTCATCGTGAGACTTGAGAGGATCTGAATGCGCACCCACTTGGGGATAACTAAAATGCTTGAATTACAAAGATGACCTTGGTTGTTAAAGGGGATCAAATCTTATTATATGCCATCCGACAGGCGCAATCCATATACAGTACATAGAACTCCCATCCTGTCTTGGATATTGGTTTTGATCGAATTAAGAGCATGGCAAATTCTAGGGATGTCCATCACCACATTGTATTTCCAGTATCAAGCACTCATAAACTCATATATTCATCCCTCATATGCTCTATTTCAGCCTCAAATTCCTTCTTTATGATTTCCTGTTATTTCGAGCTTCCATCTCAGCAGCCATCGGTGGCCCAGGAACAACAGGCGGATCTCGAATTAGTGATTTCTTTGGCTCTCCTAGGACTACTATAATATCACACATCTATTAGCATATATTCATATATTCATCCATTTCCCCATTTCCCCATTTTCAAACCCTTTCTTCGCATTCTCCGCTGCCTCTCCTCCACCGAATCCCCCATTGAAAACAAAACAAACATAACTTACACCTATCCCAAAGCACCCAACTCGTCACGAACAAAATCGGCAAAGCAACAATCGTCATAGTAACCCTCCTCGCCACACTCTGATAATTTTTCGGCAGGGGTTTAGCTCCAGGAGCAGAAGAAGCTCGAGCACCAGCAGGTGTAGTCAGTCGCGAGGTGATTGATTGATTTAGAGATTTGAAGGGGAGAGAAGTCGAGAGCGCGGGTTTGGGTTCGGGTTGCGGTATTGAATTGGGGAACTGGGGATTTGGAGGGGAGCTCTTGTGGTTGGTGGATGCGGAGCGTATAGTTTGGACTTGCTTTACTTGTTCGAGGATAGGGGACGTCGAAGTGGTGGATGGAGGTGTTGAAGGAGGGGTCGAGGGTCTTTTCCCGAGGGTCATGTTGCTCATGTTTGTATTTGATGAGCGGGTATTCGCACCCGTCTGCGATCCTGCGGTTTTAATTTCACTCTTCGCCGCGGTTGGAATAGCTTGTGAGGGTTTCGCTGGTGTAGCAACAGTTTTCGACCCCGCAGGCGCAATATTTCCTTTTGATTTGGTCGCCGGGGAAGTATTACTTGTACTCGCAGTAGTTGATTTCTGCCGTGTCGCGATCTTAGTTGCAGTTGTAGATTTCGCTATTTCGAATTCGGGTGAGGTTTTCTTGGGTCGCCCTTGCTTTTTGGTAATGGTCTTGGAAGTCATGATGGGAACGGAATGACGTTGTGTGTTTAGGGATGGGCATGCTGTTTCTGAATGATGGAGATTCGCTTCGGTAAATTTGGAGGTGCCTTCCCCGAGGTTCCCGAACTAGGTACAGTTCCTTTCCTTTCTTTCTCCTCGTCCGGTAACCTTACTATCGAATATTAATCACCCCTTTCAATCATGGAATTCAACTGAGCATCAATAGGTAGACAATTCAAAGAATGGAATGCATGTTTCCAAGACATATTTATGGGGGTGAAGACTGAAACTTTGGTTTGAATGATTGCTGGTATTAACTTGTATGAAATTCACAAAATTCACGCAAACCAAAAAGTTCTGTATAGACCAGGGAGATCATAAGCTATAGTTGGCGATGATATTATATCTACATATATTCCCATGGATTAAATGATCCAAAGGGAGGTAAGACAGTATGTGTAATCAGGTTAACCTCTTGTATATACAGAGGTGATTTTCTCTGCTATGTTTTGTGTCGTCTCCCCCTTTCCCAACCCAGTACTGAGTATCTAAGAGCTAATTTATCTAATTTTCGTTTTTCTTTTATATATCTGTTCATTTATTAGACAAGTCTCCTCGTTCATCTTGTTTTCTTCCCGTCAGTCTTCTACTCTCACATGCAACCCTCCATTCGTTAGTGCTTCCTGTGTATACGATTTCCATTCCACATATATATAGCTTTGGTGTATTGAACCTGCTAAAGGAGGGACCAAAGAAAAGACAATATCACAGTAAAGAAGCAAAGTATAAACAGAAATTAGTGATGAGGAAGCATGAGAAAGTTATGACAAACTGTGCTCACAAACACATACTATTCAAATTGTCAAGCATGAAGATATGAGCAAAGACATCAGATTATAGCCAAACACCATATTTCAAAGCACTAGTATACATTCGTGCGCCTCCAAAGCTTCCAAAGCTCGTGTCTCTACAGTATCAATACGTTTAGATTTTGTATATCCACAGATCTCTCAGTTCCATTGCACCCTGCACCACGCTACACCCATCTTCAATCTTCAATCTCCAACAGAATCTAGACAGGTCACACTCGTGACTCGTAGTATGTAGATGGAGATACCGGTACATGTAGTAAGACTTGTACAGCACCTTCTATATACAGTATACCTTCGGAATTACCTAAATACCAAGCCCTCTCACCCTAGATCTTCAGCACGTTACTCATGAGTCGAGACGTGTGTGGTGACACCGTACACGATACCCAATGCCAGATTTGTACATCGTGATGATGTGATCATGGTTGTGACTGTCAATTTATATATTTTAATGTTTCAAAGCAATCGATATGAGTTTCTGACTTTCTCGCTTCGTTTGGGATTCGGGGGAGGGTTGTGCTGTTCATCCCGTGCGTGTTGAATATACTACAGGTAACAGCGTCGTGTCTTGGGGATTGTAACCTAGATTAATATTCCATACTTGAGTGTTTTCGAGCATGATGTGTAGGTCATGTAAGAGTGCCTAGCTAATCATAATTCTAGCTATGGATTGCTTTCCTTCTTTCAAAGATCTTATTCACTAACTCTAGGTATCCTTGAGATATATTGATAGCTGCATGCCAAGAATTATCTCTGCGGCATACGCCTAATCAATTCTTTTCTTTCATCGATAACTCCTGCATAGACAGCAAAGACGGGTTGATGGGCCATTTCCTACATATGCCCAGATACCACAATTCCTCTGTCGATAAATAAGCCAAATAGAATGTAAGGAGCATGAGAAATACAAATAAGCGGGTTGCTTTTTGTTCACTATTGAGACGAGAGTTATGACAAGCGAAGTGCATCGGAAGCGACTCGGATAGATTGATCATACTTTGACAATCGGGGAGGATGGAGGGAAAGACAAGCGGAAAGTAGATACAAGAAGATACATGACTAGAAGACCGCAAGATCGTACGAAAGCCCAGCGTATTGCCCTCCCCTTGCTAACGATCCATACCCTTCGAGGAGAAGCGATTAACCCAAGCCTGCATTGATAGAAGATGAGGCAATCCGACTGATTCAATTGAGGCTCATTCCACATTACATTGTTCAAGAGGGATTCTCACACAGGACGTGGTACAGATACCAAAGCTTGTTTTCTTGATGTTTCTTGGTCGAGGTACGAGCCAAAGTACTAGTGAAACTGCGGGGTATGTATGATGAATCTCTATTGAAACCATAGGCAGCAAGGCTCAAAAGACCTTGTTCGATAGTTTGGAATCAGTGAATTGATATCACTACCACCCCCAGTTGCTGCAGCCTTTCTGCCAGAGTACAGACTACAACATATGACAGATTCAGACTCAGTGTATGTATGTCTCTCGGGCATGTGGTGTGTAGCAGTACACACATTACATCAATATGTCTTTCTACTAGAAATTCATGTTTTGGACTTTCCGAAGAACAATACCAAAGACTGTCGGAGATATCCAGAGTTGCCGGAATGTGATGCTAGACTTGAGACTTTCCAATATTGCAATAATCGAACTGAGACTCAAGTGAAAGTTCGACTTCAGGATTCTTCAACGGACGGGAAAACAAAGCACTAGCTTAGACTCTGCGAGTGTTTTGGTGAAGAAATCCAACCGAGATGTTGCAACTCGCAAGCCCTGTTATCCACATGTGGATTATGTGATCTGGATCCCGTCCAAAAAGGAATCAAGCATTCGGTCCGCCCATCAAATTGTGGAACTGTGGCTCGTTGTGGGACTGTGGCTCGTTCGCAGGAAAGCCTGTGACGATCCAAGGTGATCATGTTTATCATCGAATCTCAAGGAGATCTTGATGCAATCAATGTCTTGTAGAATTTAGTAGAAGAGTGATGGCGGCATGAGAGAGTGAGCGTTTGTCCCCAGGATTCGGAGGGCGACGAATTCTATGCAGTACTATACCGGTATTTTGCCAAGATATGCAATGTTGCTTGATTTTCTCCTTCGGAAGAGAAACGTTGAAAATGACTACCTTCCACTTTCAGAGGAGTAAGATGGCTTATCGCGGAAGGACTGCTGAGGGTACTGCCGTAAAGGGAAGTATCATCGCTAGGTAGGCCTGCTAAACGGGTAAGTTGGCTGTGGATTTCGCGTAGAACGGGGGAAAATTAATACTTTTTGAACAAAATGCGTTGAACATTAGCTGAATGATGAAGAATCCTTTGTTATACAACGTTGAGTTGAGATTCAGTTTCTTACTAGTTCATGATGGGATGAGCTGAGAATTGGAGAGTAAGATGCGTGAATGTGTGACAGATAACGAGTGTATTGGCCGTGCACTCAGCGCTGGAGATACGATGCTGACGTGCAGTCCTTCGTACAGATGGTAACTTACAATCCCTCAAACGATGAGACGACAAAAGAGATTGATGAGGCTCCAGGGGTATATGCTTCACAGATTCAAAGGAGCTTGGCACTGTCATCCAAGGTATTCTCCTGATTCCGGGTCTAGATACCGAGACTACCTATTCGCACGAATAATTGAAACCGGAAAGCCGTCGGATTAGAATACTCTGATGGGGGTTTGTCCGAAAGTAAAAGATGTTAGCGATGCAAGCCCAAGTTATACCTAGAGTTCGGTATCAAATGTTAAGTTCATTGGGAGGAAGTTCCTAGCATTTACCCCCTCCTCTTTGATGCGATAAAGAGGTTTGGTTGGTTTAGACTTCATGTTGTCGTGATATGTAATCTTACCTGGGCAGAAAAGGCGCTCTCCAAGAACATTCGCTTGCGGCCGAGTAGCCAAAATGCAGCTATATTTGCTACTCGAGTACTTCGCCACCTCATTGGAACGCCAACCGTTATAAAAGACGGACAAATGAAGATAATCTGCTGCTGCTGTAAAGTTATCTCTTCGGAGGACACAAGAGATAAGAATCATAAGATGAACCATGTAGAAGAAGAAGACCTCATGCACTAGCAGCCCTAAAAGGTTCTAAGCCCATAAACTAATCCAGGGCGGCCAGTGGGGCCGAGTAGAGCGTACATACCCTGTTTCCATAGTGAATTTAGTGGTTTGGTGGGAATTAATAATAACCTTGGGTAAATCGAGACGAAAGCTCCGAAATCGATTAAAGATAACGGATAATATTGTTACAGGTACAGGGAGTGGGGAGAGGCTTAGTTAGATATCGATTTGAATTCGCATCGAGTAAGAAAAACTACCAACAATATTTGTCTAATTCATAGTCTCTATGAAGTACTCGAGTACTTTATATATGAACAATAAAAATCTGTAATAGAGAAAGAGGTAGCTCGGGATTATTATATAGGTTGAGCTGTGCCACCGACC
Source organism: Sclerotinia borealis F-4128 (assembly GCA_000503235.1). Classification (NCBI taxonomy): domain Eukaryota; kingdom Fungi; phylum Ascomycota; class Leotiomycetes; order Helotiales; family Sclerotiniaceae; genus Sclerotinia; species Sclerotinia borealis. Next base: position 70,777 of record KI628612.1, on the reverse strand, counting down.
GGCACCTCTTTCCTTATGCTTACTTCATGTATACTACGGAGTAGACATTCCAGTTTTACCCCCTCTCCCCCCCCTCCTCCCCCTCCCCCTTTCACACATATTCTTTGCCCCCCACTGACACCATTCGGACGAACCCTTCCTCCCTTCTCAATTGATGTGCTGCTTCATCATATCCTTGAATATACATGTACGAGTATACATGAATTAGTGATTGGACATGAAGCAACAAAGGTTACAAGGTATTCTTTTCTAGCCTCGAGACGAACCTTAAACTCCCTGGACTGTGTTGTAGTTTCCCGTCCTCCGTTCTGAATCATTTTAACCTATCGTATCCCGTCTGCCAGAGACAGGATACCCAAAGCGATGGACATCAGATAGAGGGGCCAAGCTATGATATGATATGATTGCGGGGGGGCTTTTCAATATCAAGGGAATCCACCAGAAGATCCAGCTCTAAAGCTTACCCTTACTCCATTGTACTACTCGCCGGACCATGTGTCTACAACCATACAATGGTAACAGATATACCTTGAACACACCTCCCACCTCCCATATGCAAGAGCATACCTAGGTATCATTCATATCAAATCTCACGCATGGTATAGGAAAGTAAAGCCTACTCCTAGTAACACCTTTTCAGCCTTGAGAGGAAACGCATCAATCACCCTTCAGATCCTTGTGTCCTTCCCCAGTACAACTTTCTCCCTTCCCCACCACCACCACCATCGTTCAGTTGGGAAAAGTTTCAACATTGACTTCATCTGTTTTGTTTTATATTGTATCATTATATTATTATTCATTGTTCTTCAATGTTCTTTGAGCATCACAGCATCTTTTTGAAGTGGAGTTTAGTGTTATTCCATCCTATTTATACTGGCTATTTTATTCTTTAATATAATATATCGTGGCTTTACAGCTTTCCAGGAAGTTCCTTGGTAGCGCTTTTGGCGAATAACTGGACAGTCTTATTTGGAGTGAAGGGAGCGACAGTGAAGTCTGATTCTCATCTGAATAACCTCGAATTCGGAACAGATCGTATGCGCGAAATTACACAACATTTACGCGACAACAATTAATCAAAAGAAAATAGACAGCTGGTTCTTCAAACCCAGCACTCCTTCTACCATTCACCTTTGCTCAAAGTCTTTCTGCTTTTTACAACCTTCATAGATTGAGGAAATATTATACTTCTTGAGATTTTTGTCTCTTCACACACACCGTTGCTGCAGAGCTAGCTTGCGTTGTAGTTTTCGACTTCAACTTCGCCGTTTGCCGCATGATTTGCACACCAATATCGACCCTTGTTTTAAGAGACTTCCAATCCTCTACATTTCTCAACAATCAAAAGCTCCCCATTTGAAAAACTTTACTGGAGCATACATACCACTCTCTTCACATATATCGACATTTACCATGTCTGGACGATCAGCGTATGTTAGAAAGGTGAAGGTGGACAAGAACAACAAGGCAGGATACGACTACCTGAATAAAGATGACACACTCAAGGGCACCAGGGAACATACACCCTCGGTCAAGTCTGATCCATCAATCTCGGAATTCCCTCGTATGGATAACGGCCTTACATCGAATTTCTCTGATTATCTTGATTTCGTGAAATCGGATGAGCCTTCAGCAGCGAAATCAGTCCGTAGCGGTCACCATGATGCTGAATATAACCCCGGGTACGCTCGAATCAGAAGACCTGACATGCCGATTATTGAAACATCTGGAATCGAAAAATCTGCTTTCCGTTCGAAGATGGAAAAGAGCAGTGAGAACTTTCGTCACAATTTCGCAAACGTCTTCAAAAAGAAGAAAGGCAGCAAGGAAGAACTAAACGAAACACCGCCCACGACACCAATTGGAGAGGAGAAGATTGAGTTGCCAGCAGAAGAGCTGCCGTCTCCAAATCAACAACCTACTAGTCCCATGGGACAAACTCCACGCTATTCAAACCAGCCTGCCTACAAACGAGGAGGAGCTTCCAGGGGAGAGCTTCCGCCAATGCCCGTGAAGATGAAGCTGTGGAGACGAAAGGGCCAACCTATTGTATTGTGGGACAAAGTTGATGTCAGAGATCCAGATCTTTGGGACACGAAGGGAGATGTTCTGGTATTCTATGCTAGGGAGGCAGGGGATAGTGAGATGCCGCAACCTTCTTTCAGACTGCGTTCTCACATGGTTGATGCGATTGGGTCACCTTTAGTAGACGCACTACTTCGTGACGGTCTCACGGACGAAGTGGAAACGATGAGCGTCGCTGGCTCTTACCGAAATGATTCCAACCGACCTAAACACCCAACTCCTCCAGGCTCCGAATCCAGCAAAAGTTTCGACGCCTCCCAAATCTCGTACAGATTTACGTTACCCGCGGCTGGAAATATTTCGAAGCAGGAATTACTAAAATACAAGCTGTCTTGGCGAAATGTCTTTGCGGCATGCTCTGGCAAAGGAATTGTTGGATATACCTTACACCAAGCATTGATCGATCTACAAGATCGTTTCCTGGACATCATGCCTCGACACCAGCAGCTAACTGATATTCTTGTCAACTATATCAAAGCAATGGGTTGGCAAGATCTTCGTGATGATCCGGAGCTAGCTTGCAGTCTGTTGATATGGAGTGAGTACAAGAAAGTGCACTGGCAACAAGGATGGCACGAGGCATTTGTGCACTGTGCTGGCATGTACAATCAAGTCGCCCTGCTCTTTAGCTGGAGAGCCGTCTCACCAGCTACAAAGTTGATGTTGGACAAGGCCAGCGTTGAAACATCAAGTCAAGTAGCCTACTGTGAGGGGTTGTTAGCTAGTTTCGACTATGGATCTTACTGGCCGGAAGCTTCCAACCAGAACAGCGTAAGCTCTCGTGAAGCTTTTGTGGGGCTTCAAGGATTCTTCCGCGACTATTACTCGTATATGTTCGGAACATGGCCTCCTGTTCCACTAGTTTCTAGGAATGTCGATGGCTGGCTTACCAGAATTATTGTCAGAACCTTAGCCGCAGATTTATATGCGCTTTATGACTACCTAGTAGATCGACAGGTTATTTGGAATGGTTCAGTCGAGGTGCACAGCCGCATGTCTAGCATCATTCGTCCTGGTTCTCCAGACTTTCGTCCCGACAGCCATGATTGCGAATTCACCAGTTTTATCGAGCGATTCGACAGTCATCACAACTTCCCGACCATTCCTCATCCTTATCCTCGACTTCCTCAATCGTGCCCTCCCACCCAAGGAAGAATTACACAGCTAGAAGCTAGAAAGTCCGCTCTCGCGTATACTGAGGCAACAAACATATTTCTCCTTGGAGACGAATACGAGGGTAACGATATGGTGGAGGCATTTCTGCAGTGGGAGAAGACCGATAGAATTGGCGAATGCGATCCAAGAAGCGCGCGTCGAGCTCGCTGGGTTCTTGTTTACTTCATCTTGCAGACTCTTTCAACACTTGTTATCGACACGCCAGGATTGTCACATTCCGACCAGGTCGAGTACTTTTTGTCCGGTAAGGTGGAGCAACAACCTGCATGGATCGAAGATCAATCACTCAAACAGCAGGCTGAACACGATCGAAGCCACTGCTGGACCGTATCCTCGACATGGCAAAAACAAAGACAAGCTGAAAATAGTGGACTCGATTCTGTACCAGAGAGACTCGAACCCAATACTACCGGCATGTCCATGTCCTCCATGTCTAGCCTTGAGAGTATGACCAGAACCGCCACTTTCTCTGAGGCTGAAACTGCCACTGATTTGGATACCGCTCGCACCTCAACTGCTGCATCTATTGCTGATAGCGAAGCAAGCTTTGTAACCATGCAGCCGCGAGATCACTTAAGTATTCGCACTCGAGATCTATCTCCAAAGACTGCGCAATCGCCACCACCACCATTAAAGACTGTATCGCTTTTCCCCGCTCCTCCAAGACAGCCTATCGAACAGCAATATTCTTCCAAACCGACCGAGAAGTATTACCCACCGACCAATTACCCGCCAACTCTCCCTCCCAACGCACCTCTCCCACGAACCCCCTCCTCACATGGATCCACGCCTCGACACCCTCTCAGCCATAACCGCAACACGACGGCATACCAATCATCACGTGCCCGACCACCTCCCTACCAAGCGACTTCTTATTCAGCTCCTCCACCGCCCGTTCAAGAGGGAGAAATCATGGGCTTGAGAATCTACAAGAGCGCTTCTTCTACACCGGTCGCCTCACCAATCTTTTCTTCTCCCCACCCAAATGTTCAACCGCAACGTAGCAATTCTGGCTATGCGCCTGGTATTGAGAAGATAGACGAATCTATTTGGCCTGGTATGAGAAATGGTAATGGTAATGATAGTCCTGATGCTGGCAATCACAAGGGACATCAGAAAGGAAGAAACTTTCCACTTTCTGGACAGCAGATTATGCAGATTCGGGATTTTGACGAACATGCTTAGAGGATATCAATGGGATGTGATGAGCAACGTGAATATTTCCTTATTTTGGTGGAGCTGAAAAGAGGTGCCAAATATATGGTGAAGACTTGTCGAGCAATCTCGCCTGTTTGCAGAATCTGCTGCTATTGCTATGGTCTCCTCTTCATCGGGCAACAGTATCGAATTTCTCGATCGAACGATATGATGTTGTCTGCTCTGATTCTCGGATACCCGGTCTCGTATGGTCTGATTTGGTGGGTCGTTGGATGGATACCCAAATTTCAATGGTTGGTGTTATGGTGGAATCTTCCTTCATCTTTCTCTTCTTCCTCTTCTTCTACCTTCTGCTTCCTCTTCAACACCTTTTCTTGTGTATGATTCATCAACATGGAATCTCGAGGATGATATATCCGCATGGAGCTCGCGGATGGAAGATTGGATTGACGTCTGTTTGGACTGTTCCCTTGGTCTTGGCCGGTACAATACAATTGGGGATACTTTCAAATTCGAATTCGGACATGTCACTGCAGTGGAAAGGGGGATGGGAGGGATCGTTGGTTCATAAAAGAATAGATGCGAATTGTAGATACATGGAATGGAATTGATATGAGAAATAAACATGACGGGAAACTGATTTGTTTTGTGTTGTGGGTGGTGAGATCATATCATTTGTAAAATATCCTAGCTCCCAAAGCTTATATGGTCAGATGTGTCCCGTTCCATGGTGAATATATCATCCAATTTCTGTTCACGATCTCAATACCGGTAACTGTGGTCTATGTTTTCAATAATTACCTTTCGATGGAGCTGTTCTGCGTGATATTATATTGCCGTTTTTCACCGCCATACAGCGGGGTGAAGTCGAAACCCCGCCATGTGAATTTTCTTTGACAAACGAAATAAAACGATGGAACAACTAACTACAGCTCCAGTTCTATCAACTCCAGAAGTGCATATATTTGAAGATCCCACACCTTTGGCCAAAAAGAATGATCTCCCGAAACTTTCAGATGAAGACTTATACAATGTTTACGAGATCTCGCGGACGGTGAAAGAGATCCGAGAAGGAGGATGGAAGAAAATCGCTTTACAGTTTTCGGATGGCATGTTGGGAGATGCACCGAGAGTCTTTCAAGAACTGGAGCAACGACTTCGGCAACTACCTACGGAACCAACTTCGAGTGAACCCCCGAAGAACGAAGGTTCAAATCTAGAAACAGACTTTAGCAACCCATCAGCGAACTCTGCGACCTCAAGTCTCCGACATAAATTATACATATTGGCAGATACTTCTTACGGCTCTTGCTGTGTCGATGAAATCGCCGCTGAACATGTCGATGCGCAGGTAGTCGTACACTATGGTCGCGCTTGTCTATCTCCCACTGCACGATTACCTGTGATCTACGTCTTCACATCTCGACCCCTAGAACTCGAGTCTGTCGTCCAATCATTTGAAAATACATACAAGGAGAAGGATGGCAAAGTTATTATTATGGCCGACATTACCTATCATTCGCATATCTCGTCACTACTTGCCCAATTACGAGATCGAGGCTATGAAAACATACTTGCGCCAGAAATCGCACACGATCCCAGTGCTACAATACCGAATCGCAAACTGGATGGAGGGGTGGATATGAAGGATTATAGTTTATTTCACATTAGCGAGCCCCCATCTGCGTTACTACTTACTTTGTCAAGCAGAGTTAAGGATATGCATATTTATTCTACAGATCCCACGACAGGAAACGAAACGACGAAAACCAATACGGCACGAGCTCTCATGCGAAGATATGCTTTACTTACATCACTGTCTTCCTGTCCTGTGTTTGGGATCCTGATAAACACTCTAAGTGTAACGAATTATTTACCTACGGTCAATACGCTGGCCTCACTTATACGATCAAAGGGGAAGAAATCATACACGTTTGTGGTAGGCAAGGTCAATGCTGCGAAGTTGGCAAATTTTAGTGAAATCGAAGGTTGGGTGGTGGTTGGATGTTGGGAAAGTAGTTTGGTGGAGGGTGAAGCATTATTCAAGCCGGTTATTACACCCTTCGAACTGGCATTGGCTTTGCAGAGTGATGATGAACGAGTCTGGGGTGGTGATTGGGTTGCAGATTTCAATGCATTGAATCTGCAAGCTGCCACCTCTCCTGTTTATTTTGCAGAACCGGCGAAGTCAGATGCCGTCGAGGAACCGGAGAACAAAAACGCTACTGGGGATGCAGAAGACTCCGAGGAAGAATCGATGCCTCCCGAATTCGATCTTCGAACTGGCCGATATGTTTCGCATTCTCGACCTGTGCGCTCCTCCCAGACAACTTCGTCAGAGCCTAAGAAAGAGTTGGAGAACGGTTTACAGCGCAGTGCATCAAACAAACTGGTCAAGAGAGCAAAAATGGAATTGGCAACGGTCAATGGGGAGTTTAGCCCTGGCGCGGAATATTTAAGGGAGAAGAGGACCTGGACGGGGCTAGGTAGTGATTACGATAAAGAGGCGATTGACGAGGGCAGAGAAAGAGAAGTAGCTGCGATCGTTGAAGAAGGGAGAAGTGGTGTAGCAAGAGGATATACGGTTGGTGAGGATGCCTCAAGGAGTTGAACAATTACTTTCTCGGCGCGAATGCGAACATCCAAAACTGGAAAACTGGAAAAGGATTGGGCTCAATGCCAATATCAATTCCTTATTGTTTTTATTCAAGCATGACTCGTGCGAGATACCGGAGCTATTCTCTCAAAGCCGACAAAGTTCTGGCCTAAAAATTGATCTAGCGTCACGGGCCTGACCGACATCATGTACTAAAATTTAGTACAGTAACTAAAGACGCGGATGAACGCTTCGGGTAAATTGAAACATGATGAAGAGAGACTGGGCGAGAGATGGAGTCGACAACAACTTATGGAACCCGCAAGACGATTCACCGCTGGTGATATAGGCATTTACTGTATCAACTCGGCGAACAGGTACAGCGAACAGGTACGGATGGAATTCCCCACACGGTATCCGACGGTACCTGAGAAGACTGAAATCGAATCAATCATTGTTGTGTTGGCAAAACATAATGAAACTTTGCACTATGCAGCATCCTATTGATCCTAGATCAAATTCTAGTTCCAGACCGTCCTAAGTTCTAACTTCTAACAAGATAAATTTGGTTCAATGATAAAAATTGGGTTGTGTTCTTGTTTTCGAGTTCCATCGGATAGATACTGAAAAAATGTTGTCACCCTGCATCAAGTTCAAGGATCTTTGGGCGCCAACACCCTGCCACTGCATTTTTTTTTTTCCTTCGATGCCTCAATCCCAACCCCGCCAATTATTTGTAGCAACAACGAAATGCATATTTTTGGTGTAACCAGGTACACGATGTTAGATGGGATGCGGCTTGTCAACATGGGTGGTGCACTTCTAGTTGTGTGAACTGTGAAGACTTTTCAGTAGTAGGATTATATTCCCAGCCATCTATCTTGGTTGTATTTTGGTGTTTTGGTATTTTGATCCTTTTGAATCTGTATAACGTTGAAGTGTATATTGTATGAATTAGACAAGACGACATATCTTAATCACTCCCTATCAAGTAAGATTGGGTTACCGATAAGAATCACATCAACCTCATCGACGTCATATACATCCATCCTCACTTATACACACCGGTTACACACTGGTTGGTTACACCGTTATACCAAGCACCAATCCCCGTTGGAAAGTCTTTCCAGAGTCTTTCTAGAGCCTGGTCAATTCGTCGTCAGCATTTACCCAGCACCTTGTTTCAATCCTTGCAACTTCACTCGAAGGAAGCGTCAAACCCACCAACCATATCCCACATTATCAAACAAGGCTGCATCATAGTGAAAAGCAGGGCAAATCCATCCCAACCTCATCGTCTTGTCGGCTGGACTGGACTGGACTGATAAGAGGACATAGCTTCGCATCTCTTCTGGACGAAGTTTTTTATTCTTTTTGCTCTTATTATAACTCATTTGGTTTTGGGTTTGAGTTTTAGGTGTTGCGAATAAGCAAGCAAGAGGAAAAGTGATTTGATTCGCACATTTGGAACTCAGTATCATCATCAACTATTCGTTGTCGCATAAGCTTTAGCTTCAGCTTATCTCTCCACCACATTACCGTCGCATCGTCAATATCATCGCAAAGTATCGATCTTTGTTGTCGCATGAACAATATACTCCTCCTATCAAACCATATATCTATCTGAAAAGATAAACTCCTCAAAATGCTCTTCGGAATGTTCTTCGCCTTTTGGCGATTCTGCGAGATCATCACTCTGGTATGCAGTCTCACCATCCCCCGCCTTCCCCTTACACTTTACTAACCCTACTTCACTCATAGATCCCCACATTAGGAATGCTCGCATACTTTGTACACATCTACGCCTCCAACAATGCCCTAACCCCAAACTACATCCTAGTACTCTTCATCGTCTCAGTACTCGCCTGCGCCTGGGCCATCGCAACCCTCTTCACCTACCACCGCACGCGCTCCAACGCCATCTTCGTCTGCATCATCGATCTCTGTTTCGTCGGGGCCCTCATCGCCGGCGTCTACGAGCTACGCTTCATCACGCACTCCAACTGCGCATCTGTCAACACTGGCGCCGCCTACTATATTAATTTCGGCGCCTGGGGCAATGCCGATGTTAATGGTGTTAGTGTTAAAGTCGATAAGACGTGTGCGATGCTTAAGGCTTGTTTTGCGTTTGGCATTATGAATTGTATCTTTTTTGCAATGACTAGTTTGCTGGCTTTTATGGTGGGGGGTGGGGGTGGTGAGAGGATGGGGGGCAGAAATGATAAGGTTTATGTGAGGGAGACGCATGTTACGAGGCATGGGCATAGGAGGAGTGGGAGTCATAGGAGTAGAAGGAGCGATCATAGGAGGGCGTATGTTTAGGGGAACGCTGTGGATATAGGGGAGGTTTGATTGATTTTATGGTATGGGATGGGATGGGGGAGTCACGGCCGATAATGTTTTACGTTTACTTTTATGTTACTGCTGAATGATTTGGATGGATGGAATGAATGAATGAATGGCAAGGGAAGGAAAGATCACGAATAAGTAACTAGGAGAAATACAATCGCGGAATCTTTGGCAATGAGCATAGATGGAAGATGGCAATAAATAAGATAACGAATCAATGAAGAACGGGACGGTTTCTAAAATATGGCTACCTAGTCTATATAGCATCAACGGAATGGAAATAGATGTGACTATTTGTGTTTGTGTTTGTGTGTTGTGTGTTGATTTAATATGATATGAAATGATATCAAATGGCAAGTGCCTGCCCGTCTGTCCGTCTATCAATTAGTTAGTTAGATAAGTTTGATAGGAAAGGGAAAGAGAAAATAAACCACCATCTTTTGAGAATTCATCTCAAAACATAGGATAGAAGGCGCCGTGTGGCGCGTTTACTGGGGGTTTTTTATTATTTTCTCCTTTTATTTCTTATTGTTCTTATTATTGTTGTTTTTGTTGTTATTGCTTTCGAGGGTTTGTTTATGTTTGACTTGTCTATCCGTCTGTCTATTTATCTATCTTCTTGCTTGGCAGTGCTATCCTGCGAAACCCCCATTCGCATACAAAAGTATAAGTAGAAGGGCTAGATGAAGAGTAAAAGCACGCCGTAGTAGGAATCAGAGTCGAAGTAATAAATAACAGAGCAAAGGGAATCATCAGTGTGCGCCGTGCGGGTTCTTGATGGATGGATGATTCGTTTTCAGATTTGATAGATAGATTGAATGGATGAATGATGGAGTGGAGTGGAGTGGAGTGGGTGGGCGAAGGGGAATCTCCCAATCTAATAAAAGTTAGGTTTTGGGAATTTTGGGCGGTTCTGGTGTATGGGTGTTGGGGTTGGGGTTGATATTTGATATTTGATTTCTTTTGATATCTATATTTATTTCTTCTTCATTAACATGTAAGAGATTGATTTTCTGGAGGAATATTTATGTTTATTCAGGGGAGTGAGGTGAGTCGCTTACTGTAATTTTGGCTCCAAGACCCGGTCTATATTCGAAGTATCAGTAAAGAAAAAGACAACTGCGAAACTCAGAGTAATAGATGGCCACACACATTGAAAAGGGCAATATGTAAAAAGACGATAGACGTCGTTGATTTTGGGTATTGTAATTTGTGTTCCGCTCTGTGGTTACGATATGATCTCGCAAATGCCAAATTATCAATCGATATACTCACTCGAGTATAATCACTATTCCCGCATTAACCACCCATATCAACCTTGAACCCCCTTCTTTCTCTCTTCAATAGGTTCTCCCTCTTCTTTCCTATACTATACTATCCTATCCTATCCTAGCTCTGAAATCAGGAAGGAACAGGTAGAAATTAACCTTCATTTTTCAACTACCGGTATTAGGAGTGGGATAAGAGAGGATCGGAAGAGGAAGGGAAGAGGAAGTGAGTCCCAAGATGGGAAAATTGGGATCGCTGGCCTTGCTGTTTTTGATCTTCTGAGCTGTGTTTGTATTAGCAGTAGCGAATAGGGTTGATATTTTAGCTGATGAAATGAGGATCATCGTCAAGATTTGAAGTGATTTGAAGGAACCCCTCAAGTGTAATTGATAATCTCTCTTCAACTATCGATGTCGAGGTCTTGTAAAGTCAGACATTTCCCGTTGACATCGTTTGGATGTACTCGTATCGCTGCATCAGAAAGGAGTTTTTCTAGTGAAAACTATGGAGATGACTGGAGATGGGGTTGCTTTGGAGATGGCTGCGGCAAGGTATACCAGTAAATTCTCATCAGGTGAGGTAGGAGGGTTAAGCCAACGAGAAGAAAAGAAATTAGATACTTTGTCTCGCTGTTGAAGTGTCGATTTGTTTGAAGACGCTGATGCCAAACCTACTATAAGGTTTGCAACACAAAGGCTTATAAATTCGAGGTGACTTTCAAATTCATCGTTCGCATTGTATTGAGCTCTTGGTGTGGAGATCATAATTAAGGGGTCGCTCACTAACCCGTAATTTTGATAGATAGTCATATGAGTAGACTGTCTACTCTACTCGTACATAGATCAGTCCTCGGTCCCTGTATTTTAGGCGAAGTTTGGAGATTTGAACCCTTAACTAAATACTCGGTTGAAGATCTAAACTTCAGACTCACAAGGAAGGACAAGCGGGAAGCTTATTTTAACCAGAAAGAACTCAAACCCCGCATTTTGGGGAGTGTAATAACACTACTACTCAGTAGTGCTTATCAATACGAGTAAATATAACCATAAGAGTATAGAGTTCTTTCGAACTCGATACACGCACGCATTTATGACCTTGACTACCCAATCTAGAGCACTTGCTCCCACTGTCGAAGAAATAGCAATCACGCTACTCCGTACTCAGGCACAACGGAAACGATACTTCAGAGCCCCCAGTCTACCTACATTTCATATTTTTCGCCGCGGAATAAGGGCACGCATCGCCATTAAAGCTCAGGCATATAGCTCCTGTATAGGTAATAATACAGTAGATCATTCCGCAGGACTACATCAGTACTTGAATCATCTGAATACATGGTTTACATTCTGCTACATAGATAATGCACAAGTGTCCAAATTTTCAACGTCAAACGAACCATCCAATCATGATCTCCACTCAACCCTTTAATTATATTGGAGAAGCTTGATCAACTCATGTCTGAGAGACAGGTTCTGCGAATCACTCTTACTGATATTCTTGTAAAATCTTACCATCTGCTTTAGCACCAAACGCGCTCTCCGCTCCTCAGACTTCACATTGGACTTTGACTTTCTTTCACCATGGGCTTGCTGCATCCTCATAATCTTGACGTACAAGGTAAAAGGTCGTTCGTGCTAGTTTCCACGATCTTACTTCTTATCACGAAATCGTTTCTTTTGTGTTGAGAATATTTGCAAAGTTTTGCACAGTTCCCAGAATACCAAGCGAAGATTTGGTTTATAGGAGCTGTGTTATTGTTGAGACTGGGTACTGGTACTCCTATTGTCGAATAATATGATGTAGAACCTGACTGTATGTGGTATAGAAGGTATTTGTTAGTATACAGCTCCTTTATTAAGTGATGAATGGGACTAATTGTAGGACTGGGGAATCATCAAGTCAGTGTTTCCGAAGACGATCAGAAACGTTTAGATTGCTCGTATTCTTATCCCTTAATTTGGTCTTCGACTAATAGCAGCTGATTGTGGTTAGAGTTAATATGGATGATCCAAAGACTTCAACCATTGTGTCTGTTCTGCCTCAGAACCTCCCCAATTATTCTCTCTGTCGTCTATTTCCCATTTCAGAATCCAGGTAATTCGCCTAAGGTGTAGGAGTCTATACGTTATTATGGACAATTCCGGCTTTGGTAGCACCTACCTTTGAATGCACACCGGTATCATATTTCTGTAACAAGGACTAGAAAGTCTATCGTATTCCAAATGCATTGAGAATAATATCATTCACGAACGGTTTTTTGAGGCTTGTGGGAGATTGTGCCATTCTCTGTATGCCATTACCTATAATATTGAATTTACAGATGAATTAACGAAAGAAGACTACCCTTATAGGAATATTTACAGTTGGCATCTTGTAAGTTTCGCCATCTTCTGGTATACTTTGAGTGAGTGTTATAAGCTGGTATTATTAGACTATGTGGCGTTACAATAACAAGCGCAATTAGCCTCGTCGCTCTCCTCGCTGTCAATACCGAAGATCTGACTTGTACGCTCCTCTGTTCTCCATTCAATATACTGTATAGACCCCCCCCCCCCCGAGTAATCAGCTCATACAGAGCGCCCGGTTTATCCCGAACAATGAAGCCATTTCAAAGACAAATCTAACACAGAACCAGTCACCCAAGTCGAATGATAAGTCTCAATCTACATGGAAGAAGCAATTGGCATAACCTGCGGGTAATCTCATTTTCCTCCAACCACTCTTTTACCATTGTTTCTTCAGCAAAGATTCTCACATTGTCAACGGTGGCTTAAATCCACCTTCCTACAGTTTCGCCGCAAGCATTGAATCTGGCTCCAACAAAGTCACCTCCACCATTGCCCTCTTCCCCTCTCGCTTCCAAAAAGCCCATATATCAGAATTATACACATGCATGAGCCAAGATGTCACTTCCGCTGAACTTAGTACGTACTCGAAGATGGAATATCGTAGAAAGCCAAGTAGAAAGCAGAAGTTGAGGATGTAGTAATGGGAATGAAAGGGCATTATTACCACGCTAGAAGGGGCCATGATAATTCATATTCGTATCGCATACCAATAATTCTTCGGCTTGATGATTAATATACCCTCTTCCAGGATTTAGCGGTTTTCACAATTGTCTTCCAGAGTAATGTAATCTTAAGAGCACATCAAACAACATTGTTATTTTGAAAATGAAAATTCCATACATGTTTGTAAAGGTAAGATCTTACAACCAGTACACATAAAAATCGTAGACCAGCAGTCAAAATAAGAGAAGTTTATCTATACATGCAAATCCAACGAATGTAATGTATAGTAAAGGAATGATAAAACAGGGTATAAATAAATGATAGCGCCCCAAAAGCCTGCCTTTATCCAATGCCCTCCGATATAGTATGATATGCACCAAACCAAGCCCAGATATGAAATGTATGTCCTCGAAGGCTTGCACCCTCGAGGCTTATTAGTCCCTAAACTGCTTTGTCCCGTGGGTAGCTGTGCTGCTGAATTTGCAATTGCAATTGCACAGCTCCAACTTTCTTCGCGGATTCAATGATCGTGTATTGGGTATTCTCATCATCCCTTCCCGATATCATCTCACACCCATCCCACCATCCCATATGATATTTCATCTCCATCTCCATCCTCACTCATCATCTTCCTCTCCACTATCCACCCCATCAATCAAAAAGACCCTCGCCCTAGGGGAACTCGGCGCTTTCGGCGCCAATCTCTTGGGGATGAAAAAATCCGGTCGCTCGTAAAAATAATGGGGTTTGGGACTATCGGGCATTCTTCTATAGATCAATTCGCTGGGATGACGAGTCTCGTATTGAGAAGGGGGCTCGAGAAATGGTGATGAGGGTTGGGAGTGTAGATGTGAATGTGAATGTGAGGTTTGTGATGAGGATGCGGAGAGAGAACGGGTGAGGGTGAGGGATTTGGGCGTGAATTGGTAGATGTGTCGTGAGATGCTTGAGGATCTTGAGTTTGTAGAGGAGGTGGAGGGAGAGCGGGTGGGTGTTTTGTTTTTGGGTGTAAAGGGGGTGTTTGAGATGGTTGATGAAGACATTTTGGATGGTGATTGTGTAGATATTAGATATGGTGATGAGAGGTGAGAGTAAAGGAAGGATTCTCAGAGTGATTCGAAGGTAGGAAGAATATAAGTAATGAAAGTGTATTTAGATCACTCTCTCACAATCCAATGATAATCCAACAGCAAATTGAACAACAAACACGCACGTCATTCAACTAATGCCAAGTGACGGACAGACGTTCGATTAAAGAAAGACTAGAAAAAGATTGGCCGTAAACTGATCGGTACCAAAACCTTTACACACCGGGAGAAGTGCCCAGTACATAAGGACCTAGAATGAGGCTCATCGACGTCCTTACATCAACTCTCTTCTGGAAATTCCTGATGGGAAGGAACTAGGAATGAATTCTAAAATGTTATTCCTACAGACCACATGGCATCCATGCACTCCATTATTCCATGCGCCATATCATTAGGGTGATGGGAAATGCAAGTAAATTTATGGGGAAATTAGAGAGCTCCAATGACCGTTGACGCTGGGAGAGAAGTACCATTGGCCAATAGGAAGGGAGTAGAAGGAATAATTTGGTGGCCTTGTTTAGATGTTGTGATGGTGCGGGGTGGTATAAGGCGCAGTTTTGTAGTGGTGCAAATCAATGTGATTGTTAATAAGTGTGAAAGTCTATCGGAAGGTAACTTGCTCAGATAGGTAGGTGATATTGATGCTTAATACGAGTAAATATGTGTAGAAAGTGGGAGGGAGAACCTTTGACATAAGAATGAGCAATTTTGAGACGAAAGAATATTGGCTAATTGAGAAAACATTTCAATACATATCAATACTCTTATCTTTCATCCCTCATCCCTCACCTCTCACAAATTTCCATCTCAACCATCCATTTTCCATTATCAGTATATGCCTACAGAGCAATGCGACGCGCTTCAGTTGGTGGTCCCGTCCCGTCCATTTACAAGGACCTAATTGACCCACATCTAGAAATAGAAACAACACTAGCACAGGACATCATTAGGCACTTGCTCGAACATTGAGCCCCCTAACACTATATTCTATATTGCTTCTACTCGAGTAGTTGTCGAGCGTTTCGATATAGATCCTTTATCTAGTCGAGTATTGATACAGATGCGATTTTGTGATTAGGAAAGATAATTGTAATCTTCAGCTATCATCACTGGCAGTGGCCTAACTCGGAACCTTATATTTCTTGTAACTACTGCGATTTAGCTAGTCTTTGTTTTGATAACATACACTACTCGAGTAGGTGAGTTTCAATGATTATGCAAAAAAGAAGAATAAAATGAAATGAAATAATTTGTTGTCAATATAGTTGTGATGAGAAAATAATATGTGATGCCGGAAATTTTGTGATTCGATTTGGTAGTGGAATTATTACGTAGAGGGGTGGAAATTTAGTATTACACGCCAGCCGAGGAAATGGACGAGATCATTAAAATTGGAGAAAAGTATACCGATAATATAGAATGTCCTTGTCTGATACGCCTTATCTTCCGTCATCTTTTCATATTACTAAGCAACGTTAAAAATGACTTTAGATGATATCTGATGGGTCATCAATCACAATGAGGATTTATCAAAGTGGATAATGATTACGAGTCACAGTATAATGGATATAAGGATGAGGGTCTGAAGTGGGCAAAGGTAATGTAGAGGAAAATAAGCGAGCCCCTTCATAGTAGTTACTACTATGATATAGTACTCTTGACTTCTATTGGATATTATATTCTAAATTTGTGAGATATATAGACTAGGTACAGTACCGGTACTTAGAGTGCTTGCTATACGAGTGGAGTTCGATTAAATATATTCAACAAACGGTAGTTTAGTTTGCTCTTGAATGATTTCTAACGCTTGGATGACTTTCTCATCCTCGAACCTACAAAGCAAAGAATTAGCATGAGTAGACTCCCAATTTTGATACATAACTTACCGTCTTCCTATTAATTGCAAACTAATTGGTGCATCTTTGTAACCCTCAGCTCCGTATTTCTCCCATAGATCCCAATTGTACTTATCCTGCTCATTTCTGGGAGTGTACGCCTCTTTCGTGTTATCTTTCTCGACATCGACTTGGTCAACTGGAAAGACTATGGCGGGGTAATCTAATAGATTCCACTGCGAGGTGTAGCCCCACCATTTACTAGTGTCCAGCTTCGGCGCACTGCCTGGTCCAGCTGGAGATAGTATCACGTCTACCATTCCTTCGAGCTCGCCGTTGGATCCCTTGGAAGTTGCTGTTTTGTTCCAAACATCCGCATACTCAGTTCGATAGTTATCTCGTTGTACTTGGGAGTTCCACATCGAGGCAATGCTATGTGATTCTACGTGCGGGTTTTGAGTAATAATGTGCTCGGTGAGAGGACGGAGAGGCTCTCCAGACTCTGTTATCGCATCGAGTTCTTGTACTCCACCATCCGAGAAATACAAATTGGCCTGAAGCAAATTAGCGGTGGATGTTTTGCTGAAAACTTCACGCTTACAATTATTTCCCAAGCAAGGTGATGCTTGTATGGTTTCCATTCAACCACTTCTATATTATCATTCATTTTGAGCTTATCCACGACTTGCTGTAATGCTCTTGTGATCGGCGGATGTGGTTTTACAACCCCGTCATCCCATAAAATGGCAACTCTTAATTTCTTTCCTCGAAAGAAATCTTCTTCCTTCCAAGGGAAAGGTAAAAGAGATGGTTCTTTATACCAAGGCTTTGCATCGATGAGTGTCTTAATGAAGACTTTGCAGCCCTCCAAACTTGTTGACAATGGGCCGATTGTGGGAACGATGTGTTCGGCGCCAGCCATGGTTGAAGTCCATCCGTCTATCGGTAGTCGACGAGCTGTTGGCTTCATGCCATATATACCTGTACAGAGGTAAGTATATTTTTTGATTGACAACTTCGCTCTCAGTTACCATTGTTTGCGGCCGGTGAACGGATTGAGCCACCAATATCAGTTCCAATACCCAGACATGAGCCTCTGAACCCAACCAATGCCCCCTCACCACCAGAAGATCCACCACAAGTCAAGGTGGTATTGAAAGGGTTTACAGTCACTCTAACAAAAAAAATCAGCAGTGTCAATGAAAGTTCTCGGTCCATATTACCCATATATGTTATTACTCGTCTCAAGATGCATCAACGTTTGAGGCTGTGTAGTCCTAGCATACAGAATAGCTCCTGCATTCAACAGGATCTCCAAAATGTGAGAATCGACTGGACTTGTTCTGCCAACCCAAGCAACAAAACCCGCATTTTGATCCAAATCTTTAACCCCCATATGCTCTTTCACACTTATCGGTATGCCGTGAAGAGGACCAAGAGGCTTTCCATTCGTTTCGAGATACTCATCAAGATATTTCGCACGAGATAGGGCTCGCTCGGGTAGGAGTTCGGTGATACAATTAGTCTGATCTTTGATCAGTCCAAGGTAAACCCGTAGGGCTGAGGGGTCAACATACCACTTTTTGTGCCAATCCAGCTCTTCTCAAGAATGCATTGGCAACCTCGGTTGAACTTAAGTCTCCTTTTGCAAGTTTGGCCACAAGATCTTCAACTGCAGCTTCTGTGATTTTGATTTCATCTGCTGTAAGTACTTGTTTCGCAACTAATAATGTGTTCAACGGAATATTAGTTATTTCTGGGACAGTCGGCACGATAGCTGCGATAGTCTCATCACGATGTCTCTGCCTATCTTTGGCAACTTCCTGCCAAGATGCTCCAACTGCTGTTGTTACTGTTGCTGGTGCCATGCTAACCGAGAAATGACTATTTGGAGAAGATAAAACACGCAAATCAAGGCAAACCTGAAGAGGTTTTGGATTTGACAACTATTTAAAAGGAAGGAGTTGTGAGGGTTTGTATACAGACCTAAGGAGCATGTCCTACTTACTAGTAATGAGATTATCACCTTCCAAATTCATCTCACTCCCCACCAACCCCCACCCTACCCATTCATCTCCCTTACCACTTCTTTCAGAACCCTGCCCATATACCCTCCCACATTCCTCCGCTAACTCACCTTTACATTATCAGTGGAAACGATAATGTAACGATAGGTAATACGAACGATAAGGGAGGAGCAACTTTAGATGAATGTGTTCTTTATCGCATACTTTCCGGACTGCAGCGGGGTAGAGAGTTGGGAATGCTATTCCCAAACTAGAAAGCCCTCGCGATAACCTTACATGGGCGGTGAGAACAGGCAAAATACGTTGAAGGCTTCATTTAGATCTCTTTGGTAAATCATTGTACTGTACGAGTTATTCTACTCGAGTACTTGAGTATTGTATTAGAAACAATCTTTTAAGCGCTCCTCCCCTCGCAAACCGTTATCCCATACCAATAGCATTTCCATGCTACAAATTTCAAATTTCAAATTTCAAACTCCAAGCTCCATTTCTATTTGACCGGGTATAATTCCACCACCATCGCTTCCCTTACTTTCACTGTTCTGTTGTCGGCATTCAAATAAATTTCAGAACGGGTGTCCCCAATTGAATGCAAATCCAACAGCAACAATTGTCAAAGCAATCAAGATCATGCTAACTAACCACTTGCATACATCCTCAGCATGACCTATATCCGGATCTATTTCTTCGTTCAATATCTCTAATTCGGTTTGGATTTGTACGTATAAAGCTTCGTAGGATGGCGGTGGAGGTTGCTCTGGATCTATCGTGATAATGAAGGGGTCATCTCGGTAAGGTTCTTGATGCTGAAGTGGTATATCGTGTGTTTGGTCCTGCGACGACAATTCATATTCGGGAGGCCGCATTTGAGATAATCGATGTACTCTGCTGGCCAAATAATCGTGCATCGGTTCATATTCAGGAGGTTCGTTCATATCGGCTTGGTTTCTTTCTATTCCTTCTGTGACCTCTGCAACTTCATCCTCTGCCGGATCGTCATGATATGGTGCGAGAGCTACTTCATCTTCTTGGGGTAAGGGTGGTAACGATTGTGTGAGACGTGCTCGAGAAATTGAGGTCGACGGGCGATGGTTGGCCATGTCGAATGTCGAATGTCGAATGTCGCAGTATCTGTATAAGTCGTACTTAATTCGTAGATCCTCGAATCCTTTCACGACGGCCACTGGTTTCCCTATCGATTATCCAGACACAAAAGCAAGTTCCTAAAATCGTTGTGAACAGAGCGGCGTAGCAGAATCATAGTGGCTGTGAGATATCCCCTGCACTGTAAGGGTCCGCCAAGCTTACAGCAAGACCCTTGATACTCTAACACAAGGCATATTCACGACCACAATTCTGAACATTGATGTTTCATCATGTTCTATAGGCGAATAACACCAATGCCATTAGTGTCAAGTGTTGCATCGAGTGTTTGGATTAATTACAGTAGCTTGATTTGATTTGTTGTGTTGTCAATAATACTTTCGACTTCAGATTCTCATTTAAAGTACCCTGTTCATGTTCTTTTCTTTCTCAAGCATTCATTTCTTCATCCATTCGCTGCTGGTCCCTGGCTTTAGAATCCTTCCCGAGGTTTCCGTGCTCTCCACACAATTATGAGTTGTCCATGCATTATTGTTGTCTTGAGGTTGCTCATGTTTCCTCAGGTTCCTGTTGATGACAAAAGAATCTTTCAGCACCATGCTGACTGAAGAACTGAAAGGTTGTTATTGTTCTTGTTGTTCTTGTTCACTAGAACAAGACCTACGGTAGTTCCGTTGAGTCATGACAAGAGAGATGTTTCGAGATGAAAGAGAATTGTCCAGTCAAACTCCAAGTTCTTTGTATGTTTATTTGTCTGGTTTGTACTAGGTCATCTTCTATAAATGAGACAGATCATGAACAAACCCGATTGTCCTAGTACATATGCCCGGTACCTCTCTACCTTTCTTGTTATCACCAACTACACTCCCCAATCAACTTCCACCTCAAAATGCCCAGTGCCGTAGCAATCACCATCATTGCCTTCTGCATGATCGTCCTTTTCGCCATGGTCGCATGGGCTTTCTTTTGGCCTCACAAATACCACAGATATGGAATGGATCATTCGAAAAAGGCTGCAAAAAAACGTTCGCGTACCGCTGGCCGGTCGCACCACAATGTCGAAATGCATCCGAAGCATTGGGGCGAGGGTGAGAATAGTCAGCCGGGGAATGGCGATGGTGAGAATCATCAACCGAGGATTGGAAAGACGAGACCGATGCCCAAGTACGACTCGGAGAAGGACGCCTCAGATTGGGTGTAGATTGTGCTCCGGCATAACCTACCGGGATTCTGGGACGACATCCTGCAAACTTTTAAGCCTATTTCTCAGTCCAACACGACAAGCATTCGTTTATAAAAATACAGGACATTTAACCAAAACTTTGCACTAATTCCCCTTCATTTTCATTTCGACCTGTGAATTAAAACGTGACCAATCCATGATTCCACCCCTTGCTTGTTCTGGCACTGTTCGTTCTAATATACAGGTAACGCTTGTTAAATATCAGATTAATAATAGAACTACAATAAAGTTATCTTCATAAGTCAAGAAGCTACTTATATCAAATGTGAACCGATGAATATTCACACTGACCTCAAGTCTTGCAAGATGATTGCCATACATACCGCAGTGAGATACTATCACTATTTTGGAGTGTGCTTTTACATATTCAAGTGAATCAAAATGACCAAGTGGAGACGGTGGTTAATAAGCAGTAAAGTACAGTAAGACCTCTCCGCTATACACGCAGAGCTCCACTCAGCAAAGCGTTTTCTTCGGAAGCTAGAGTTCTGTCTGCTACTATCTTCAACCTACCTTGTTACCTGTGCCTCCCGAAAATAAGCATATCAATCATATTGATCCATCATGCGTGAAAGTGTTGAATGATGAGTGAATAATAAATCCGATTTATTATGATATAATAATGAATCAATAGTAAATCGCGATACACTACTCCAACCCAACTTACCTTGACCTATTATTCTCTGCGCTTCTAGCGATATGGCAGTAATGACTACCTAGCTAGCAGTCTGTTCGCATTCTCTGCACCTTCCTTCCAACTCGAAATATCATCAAATACTTCATAGTTTGTTCTCATGGACCAGCCGCCTGGCTCATAGTCGGGAAAGCGGTTGTTCCCATACAGCTACGAATTTTGTTTGTTTAACTGAGAGTTATTTCAGTACACTTCAAATCGAAGTCGGGTCGAGTGGCTTCTTTGCAACGGTGATATCTTCATTCCACTTTATCGAGTGGTCAGTGGTACATTTTCACAGTTTTCACAGTTTTCACATTATCATTCATAATATCAGATTAAATTTGAAGTTTTCAAAAGTATATTTAATTATTTCCCGTCCTCCTTTTGGGCGAAATACTGCCACACGGCTGCTTTGCTACCATCACAGCAACAACGATAACCAAATGAAAAGAATCACTCACCAAGTAGTCCTGTGAATCGACATTTAC
This sequence comes from Sclerotinia borealis F-4128, assembly GCA_000503235.1. Lineage (NCBI taxonomy): Eukaryota > Fungi > Ascomycota > Leotiomycetes > Helotiales > Sclerotiniaceae > Sclerotinia > Sclerotinia borealis. The sequence continues at coordinate 48,672 of KI628612.1, read as the reverse complement.
CATAGTACCAAAACTGGCGGTTGTCAATAACCCTTAACCCCTATCAAATGATCCCTCATATCCATATCCATATCCATATCCACTTGTCCTCTCTAAGATCGCTATTCTGACATCGTAGCCTCCGCTCCGGGGGGCCTCCTCTCCGCAATTACCCTCTCCAAAATGAAGTCATCATTCTCACGAACTTGTCTCTCGACCCATGGGCCAATAGTCGCTTTGAAAATAGCTTCCAAAACGGCTTTCAGACCATAAATGATGGAGAATATGAACACGAGTGGGATGCCGATGATGAATAGGATGCTGGAAAAACATACGCAGAAGAGGAGAGATATGGACCAGAGTAGGATTCGTAGTATCTGAGACATGTTTCCTGAGGGGTTTTGTATGTAGTGTGTTGTGTTAGGTTGGGGTTTCTGATGGTATTATCTTACGTGGTTCTTTTAGGAGTTGGAAGATGGAAGATGTGTGTTACTGTCAGATGATTGAGGGGAGAAGAAGAACATATCTAGTAGGGGGTTGTTCTGCTTTTTATACTTGTCCTAAAGCAGGCTATAGGTATGTATAGAGGTTATTCGGGAGTTGTTTTGGGGCTATTGCAATCAGAGAATTGATTCGCTTATGTCAAGTATAATCGGTGGTATGTACAAAAATAGGTTTATTCTGAGGTTGTTCGGGAGTTAATTTTGGGGCAGTTGGAATCAGCGAATTAGTCACAGTCACTTTTATCAAGTAAAATCAGTAGCATGTATAAAAAATTGTTTCTATTATTCTAAAAAACGAGTGAAATCAAGGTCACAACAAAGTTTCATTTTAACCCAGTTCTTGGACTTCAACCAGAGCAATGACCATCTCATTTGCTCCTAGCTCAAAATTCAACAAATCCACTCATCCCCCCGCCCTTCACGAGTCATTCTCGCATAGAACCTCGTGATTCTCAACCCAGGTTGAGACCAATTGTTGAAAAGAACGATGAAAATAATGATGCAACAAAGGATTCCCGGAGCAAAGATGAAGCCGATGATAAACCAGATGATGAAACAGATGATGAGGATGAGGGCCAAACAAAACATCAATTGGTCGTGCCACAACATTGTCATTGTAAGGTTGTGTGTGGTGTTTGACTTTGTGGGATCTTTTGCTTGTGTATATGTGTGATAGGTGTTGTAGATGGTTGCTCACTGGTATCTGAGATACACAGGAGTGGGAAGGTTGTAGAGGGTGGCGTGTGTCGAAGATGGATGGATGGATGCGCATGTATAGATGATGCGGGATATAGCTGTTCAGGAGCTGTTCAGGAGCTGTTCTTCTGTTTATAACAGTTTCCTCCTTAGCTATCGAACATCTCTGGACAATTACGGTATTTGTTGTAATCATTGTTTTAGAATCGCATGTCTATTAAGTTAGTTCACGAGATCACAGCGATAAAAAATCATGGGGTTTTTTTGATAAAATATATTTGATATTACTGTACTAGGTTCCTACGAAATCAAGGAAAGAATAAACGATCGGTCAATAGTCTAGTCCATGATATCTGTCAATAACCAACACTATGCTTCCTTACCTACCTACCCACTAATCATGAACTCTCATCCCCATCATAGCCCTCGTAAACCTCACCCAAGCCGGTCCAAACCGTAACATCAAAGCCAACCCCGCCAGCATGAAAACTTCTCACCAAACAGTAGCATAAAGAATGGTGCGGACGGCTAGCATCTTGATTCGGGCGGGTAGTATCTCGAAAACGAAACAGAAGAGAAAGACAACGAGAAAAATAAAGATGAAGAGGAAAGCAAGGATGGAGAGTAGAGAAATGAGGATGATGGTCTCGAGAACTAGTTCTAGGATATCGTTGCCGAGATATACTCTATATCCGATGGCATCAAAAAGATACCTCGTGATCCTTGTGTGGATTCTGTCTATCCAGAAAACGAGTGTGTCGTGCCAATCCATGTCTGGAGGTTGTGTTTGCTGTAGGTTATCTTGTTGTGACATTTTTAAGGGTTTGTAGACGTCCAAAGATGTCACTAGTACTGGTGAAGAGGAGAGAAGGGGGAGCATGGAGATGTAGAGTGGTCATTATATGATGGATATCTTGGAATTGTTTTGGAATTGTTTTCGTACTATTTCCGTTTCTGTTTCTGATGTGAAACTCATCGAGCAACCATTTCGTACTCGAATGAGCAGTGCCTGACCGTGCCTCATGACAGGATGATCTTTTGAACGGGACATCTCGTAGACTGATGGTAACCCTAAAGTCTGAAATGGAGCCCAGCGCGCGAGCCTTATACATATTTTTCTATCACTATACTAAATAACATCAATTAGCGAGGAAGAGAGGAAGGCGCCGCGGATCTTCCAGATCCCATACACGGCGGCAATCAAGACTTTGCAGCCTTAGGCAACTAAGGCCTTGATTATGCGGTTAATGCACACTAGCGGCCGATTGTATGCATAAAAATAGACAAACGACGTCACGTAAAAATCTCAGTTGAAAAGAAATTGTGTTGAAAAGGCTAATCTCGGATAGTAGTTCGTACTTCGATACCAATAGTATTTTCAGGCATAAATTCTCATCCTTTCGAGCAGTCGATGCTATCGCGACACCACAACTATCTGCTCTCAATCTCCAGAACCTACACCATTAATGATACTATGAATCAAATCGGTTGCAGGAGGAACATTAAAGATAAGCTTTCTCACAATCTCGCGTAACTCGGAAACCCCCTTTTCGACCTCATCAACTAACCCAACATTTCACCTGAACAAAGCATTCCACATAATTAATTAGGCAATTCTCTTGATCACCTGGAGGCCAATTGAATGATCAGCCGAATTAACGGACGAGGTGAATAATTTCGCTCTGCCAAGTCATCTGAATAGTTTTGTTATATTCATGATTGTCAGACAAGGTATCGGTAATCATTGACTTCCCTCATAACTTGTTCAGACGATATGTTTTCAATCCACTATCCGTGCAAGTATCAAGTAGCTCCTGTCCTCTACTTAAATTAGACGAAAATAAATGAGTCTCCACCACAGACCCAGACAAAACTGTGATGATCATCTCCAAGATACCAGTTTACGAATCTCACACAAACAAAAAACATAAAAACACTCCCCCAAAAGTATCTATCAATGCCTGGCTTGTGATGCCAGAGATGAAGCTTGTAAGAAAAGATTTATCAATAGGTAAGATGGCCTACACCCTGATAATGGGCACTTGCGCTGCATTCAAATGTGATCGTACAAAAAAACTGAATGACCTGCTGGTCTGGTTTATATTTTGATTAGTAACACCCACTTGAGCCACGAAAAAAAAAGAGTCTAAAGTGTTCCCTCGGTGGGTATTGTTCAAATATGTACTATTTTTAGCCATCAAAAGCCATCATGATATGCTATGCCATTATTTTTCCTTGTCCCATTTCTCATACATACCCATTATCTCATGCCCCATCCGATCCATGAATGCAAACGCCATGTCTTGCAGGTGTGTCCAGATCCTACACCTCAAATTGCAAACACATGTTTCACTCGCCTGTGAATAATCCTTTCATACCACGTATCTCATTAAAAAAGAGTTTCTTTTTAGAAACCGTTTTGATGCCAATTCTCATGCTCCCCAAGTCTTCCATTACACATGCCTGGCCCAAACCAATCAAATACCTCTACCGCCAGAAAATGAAATGCCAACAGACCGCCGGATATGCCCCAGCTTATTCTTGTCCCGAGACCCAGTTCAACGGCGGCTATAATCACAAGCGGATACCATATCCATCGTCGTGCAAGCGAAGATAGACATGGTTTGGTAATCATGAAAACTTTGAAAAGAAAGACTGATGTTCTAGCTAGTAGATTAAGAGATTGCTCGTTGTGATGAGTCCATGTTTCGCTGTAATGACCGTAGAGGGATATGCGATTCACGACGGAAGACATGAATGTGGTGGGTGGTGGCATCAAAAGCGGGGTAGTGATGAGTGGTTTTGACATAGAACCGGAAGTGCGATGTCGACTGATTTCGACAGCAAAGTGGGATGTTGGTGTGGGTGAGGATGAACGAGACGAGGTCTCGGATGAATGATCTTCGATATATGCTCTTGAGCTCACACGCTTCGGCTCGCGTTCGTTGACTGGTGTTTCGGATGGCATGGGTGAGTCGATGGCCTGAATCCGTCCACGAATCCCTGATGCACTACCATGTCGTACTCGCGCTGGATTCTGTAGACCTCTTTCCGTTTGGATTGCTTCTAGAATTTCGTTTGCACTTGGCCTATCGTTAGGATTGACGGCGAGCAGTCTTTTGAGAAAGTTATATAGCTGGTTTGGTAGTTCTGGCCGCTCCCGCCGCTCATCTTGAAACCCCGACCAAGTACTAATTTCCGCCCGAAGTAGATCCATGTCCTCGAAGTCTTCCTCGAAGCTATCTGCACTCTTGTAAGGGAGTCGTCGGAAACACATAAAGTACAATATCATACCCAAACTGAAGATGTCAGATTTTGTGGTGAAATTTCCATAACGACCAAACTGATCCTGTTTCAGGACCTCGGGAGCACAATATGATATGGTTCCTGTAGATCCAGTTGACTTCCTTACAACATTTTCTGCTTGAACTTCTCCAAAATCACTTATGAGGCATCGCATATCACTTCCATCCTGATGGAGCAAGCAATTACTTGGTTTTAGGTCTCGATGAATGTAATTGGAGGCGTGGAGATGTGCAAGACCAGAGGTGATGTCCTTAAAGAACGAGTAGATTTCCTCGAACTGTAATTTGCGTTGAGACGATCTCAGATCTGGCCGATCTGCACCACCTCTCGACCTTCTTCGCATCTGCTCCTTCAAATGTTCTTTTGTGGCTTGCAATTTAGGTGCAGGCCCGGCAATATAACGTAGAAGATCTCCCGAATTGCAATATTGCTGAAGGATGTAAGCGCAAGGTACTGAGGGACTGAATCGATTCAATTGGACATCTTCCAGCCAAACATGTCGGTAAGATACGAGATTTGGATGAGAAAGTCCTTGCAAAAGCTGGACCTCAATAAGGACTATATGAGTTAGTGTGTGTGCCTCGCATGGACGGGGTTGCTGCACCTTTCTCTAGCCATGCATGATTATTTCCCACGGGTACTCTCTTGCAAGCAAACTGCCCTGCGTTCCATTAGTACCTGGTCCCATATCTTTGGAACCTGCCTGCCATACCTAGGGAAACCCCATCGAGCTCGTGGCGGACTAAAAGAACTACTCCCTTCCCCCCACGACCCAACTCCCTCTCCTCGGTGAAGAATCTCTGGAAATAGTTCGGGCTAAACGCTTCCTTCTTTATGGAATGACCTGTATTTACTGCTGGGCTACTCGTCACAAATTCCACGTTATCTTCTGCATCATCCACATAATTCGCAGACGGTGAAGTAGGCTGTACGAGCCTGCGAATCGGACTAGAAGGAGGTTGTTCATTCGAACCACCACTTGCAGCATGCAGCATGCGAAAGTACTCTGGGGCTATGAAAGCATTTGCTCGAGCAGAAGGAGTAGGTTGTCGTTCGGGAGATGGTGCTCGCAATGGTCGATGGCATGTCGGACAGTCGTTCAAGGCAAGACTGGGAGGGGCACTTCGCAAAGCCAATTGTTGAGTATTGGGGTCTCGTATAACGATCGCATCATCATGGCGACTGTTAAACTAAACGTCAGTATATATCTGCTAACTTCTGACCTCCCGATATGTTTTGCGCCGAAGAAATGATAAAGTAAAACCTACAGCACGATCTCCCGACTGTCTCGAGATGAATATGGGACCAAAGACATTGCAGAGAGTTGAAGTGGTGAAGTTAAGGAATTGATGTTAAAATCAAGATCTTCTCGACCTTTGTATACCACATTGTTTATTCTTTGAGCGGTGCTTTATAGGTCAATCCCGAATACAGGAATTGCACTTGCATCAATGTGAAGGTACACAATTCCCAATAAGTTTTGTATTCTTCATATTGCGAATGTCATGTCATGGGTATGTTATCGGGATGATCTATCGGGATGATCATTCTAGTGGCTGCTTTTGTTGTTCCAGGCGTTTCCCTTTTCCCTTTTCCCCACATTCCTGCCTTCAGCCTCACTAAAATGCCTATTTTATAGGCTCCGTCGCTAATGTGACATTACCGGCATGCCCCGATCCCACCTTAATTCTTTTTTTATACATCCAATGTCAAGTTGCCTCAAGTTACATGATCCATCATTTTACCATGATCTACTACAATGAAATTACCGGCATTCAATGAGTTCTTTGAGACACATCTGATCATTGAGGGGTCGAGAGGTCGAGAGGTCGATCAAAGAATTCTTGACTTTGTCTTTGGTGTCAAAACCTTGCCTACAGCGACGATCGAAACACAATGACTGGCCGGCGAGGAGCAGTGAGGATAGTAAAGTTTGACTTATCGCTCGAGCACTACCAATATGAGGCGGAAAACTACATCTCTACCAGATCAGGCATATCGTATGATTTCAAGATGATCTAGAGGCGGGTACCTACGAGGTATTCCCAGCAGTCTAACACAATGTGCTCGCTCTTCTATCTAGGGACTTTTTGATACTAGGTAGTATCGAAACGTCTGATACTGACTTTCGGAGGTTTACTGTCAACATTACATGCAGTCTTCACCCTTTCGGAGAAATGCACGAGGGAGTTCACGCCGAAAATAACCGGCGAGGATTGGTTCCAAAGCATACTGTGCTACACGATCACCTTGCCAACATCCGCTGTATATTTTTGTATCTCAAGAGATGGAATCAATAATTGCAGTCCCATATGTGCCGGGACGACAACACGTCTCAAGCGCATGGCAACGCGATATGTGTGGGTCTTGCATACCTTATATTGAACTCGGAGGTTTATATGCCTGTTGCCGCGTCAAGCAAACATGAGGTATTTCTTCTCGAAGGCGGAGGCATGCCGAGCAGGTTGCTGTTTGCGTTTAATCAAAGCAACGGCAATTCGACGACGATGATTTCGAGAAGAGTAGCAACGAAGAAGATCAAGAAAGTATTGCCTAGTCTTGTTGAACATCAAGCTACGATATTCAATACAAAAAATGGTTAATGGCTAGTGGATAGTTCATAGTGCACTTGACTTGCAAGGCATAATTACCCATTGGCCATTGAAAGGCATAGGCTGTTTTCTTCTTCATGTCTTTGAACGACGAAGCTCTTTGTTTTCAAATTCCAATCTTCGGCTACTTCGGCTTGTACCTGATCTAATTATGAGGAGTTCCAACATGAGTACATCTATTGGTTGTTATACAGTAGATCCGACCTAGCTAAGGAAACTATTTTTTGATAGAACAAAGGGCGTGGTTCACATTGTTCCATTAGGGGTTTTAGAACCCCCCTTTGTTGGAGAAAATGATTTCCCGGCACCTTTCCTCTTGTTAGCCGAGTGTTATATACAACCTGGAAGCCAGAGTAGGTTGGAGAATCCTTGATTGCCATCAATATGGGTCAGGAAAGTTTGATCATTGCTGTCATAGTTATTGTTTTTACTGTGATTGGAGGTGTGGTAGCTTTCATCGTATGGCATCGATTACGTAGACCGAGAGGGGGAGATGGTGCAATCCAGATGCGCCGTAGACGAGAGCGCGGTTCAGAGGGTCGCAATGTCCAAGATCGTGGCCCAGATGGTCCGAGTATAGCGGACATTGTACGCAACTCACCCGGACATCATGTAGGGAGAACCGAAGGAAGTGATGGTCGAAGCTTAGCAGATATTGTAAACCCACCAGCAAAACGCCGTGGCAAATCATCTGCAGCTCGTATGAAGAAGGGGAAGAAACGGGGTGCTGCCGAGGCATCGGAGGATGGCCCAAGTACTGCTGCTGGAAATAGCTCACCAGATGGTATTCACAACCCTGCCGCACATGCTGAACGGTCGCCAGTAGGGAATGGAGGAAAAGGCAAGGGAAAACCAGCACCGGGGAAGATCAAGAGACCAGTCGTTGCCCCCGAAAGCAGCGATGCTCCATTAATTAGGTCGAATCGTCTCCAAGCTGTTCTCAAGATGAAGGTAGTATTAGATCGGAGTTATGATTGAACGAATTACATTGTTTAAGGAGCTTGTTTTTAATAGACGATGTCAATTGGTAACCCGGAAAACAATACTCTCAAACATGCCGAATTGACTGCATTACCAACGAATCAAGTGGAAGTTATTCTGCATCGAAATATTCAGTATTCCCAGATACGTGAAGCAGTTATTGAGACACCGGAAAATGTATGGACTACGGGCAATGCTCAAGTCCCGGAATGTCTTATATGCAGTGATTGAGACTTGAGACATTAAAAGCAACGATTGGAATGTATGGAGGACGGGCAATGCTCCTGTCCGAACCTAGTAAATAAAGGAATCGGATGTACGAATGTAAGGAATACTTGTATCTATAAAGCTTATGATATCTGAAGTTCTGCTTGTGTGATACGCTTGTTATTTTTGTTCAGCATACTTTTACAGGGAAAATAACACAAGTAGCACAATATGTCAAAACTAATTGTCATAACCAGCGTTACTGGCACCCAAGTAAATATTCCCATGTATCAAATGATTTCAGATGTGCGAATACTAAATACATATAGGGGTCGTCAGTCGCGAAGACATTTCTAAGCTTACCAGAATGGCGAGTTCGAGGCATCACATGAAATCCATCAAGTGCAGCTGCGCAAGCATTATCAGCAAAAGGAGTCGAGGTCGTGCAAGCCGACTTTGACGACAGAAACTCACTTCTTCTAGCCTTCGAAGGCGCTGCTGTGATTTATTCCAATACGGGTTTTTTCGTGCATCTCTTTACGGCAATATCCAAAGGCGCGCCACCTGGACGCACAGTTCACGAATATGCATTTGATCGCGAAGTGGCTCAAGGGATCAACATTGCAGAAGCAGCTGCTTCTCCAACGATTCTCCAAACCCTAGAACGATTTATATACTCGTCATTGAGCGATGCAACGAAGTGGAGTAAGGGCAAATACACCACGGTATATCATTTTGATTCCAAAGCCGAAACCATACGGCTCACACAATCTCGATTCCCGGAGTTGGCCGCAAAGATGAGTACGCTGCAGGTGGGACATTACGTTACGAATTGGAAGGCCTTTCCATCGATGGCACCGCAGAAACAACCCGATGGGAGTTTCTTGGTTATGAGACCGCTGAGGCCTGATAGCGTGAATGAGTTTATGGTTGCGCATCGTGATACAGGGGTGTATGTGAAAGCATTGCTTGATATGCCAGCTGGAACAAATCTCATAGGTGTCTCGCAAAGGATGACATGGGCGGAGTGGACGAAGGTTTGGGGGGCTACTCTAGGGGTTCAAGCGGAATTTAAACACGTATCTGAAGAGGTGTTCTGGGAAGGTGTGCCGGAGGAAATGAGGGAACTTCAGGATGCTTGGGATTATGCGGATGAGTTTGGTCATACGGGTGGAGATCCGGATGTTTTGAGACCGGAACAGGTGAGTTTTGTGATGTTTGGTTAGGGGTTCTATTACTGATGATTTTTAGCTTGCATTCAAGATTCCGGTTACGTCGATGGAGGAATACATTAGGAGTGAAGGTTGGTCGTCTGTTCTGAACGCTTAGGAAGGGAACGTATGTTTGGAAGGGCAGTCTTCATATTTCTATTTTATGGCCAAAGTGCAGGTATAATCAGGCATGTTTGAGAGACTAAAGTGGCGATGGCAGTGAAATATCTCTTTCTGACAGTTCCCTATAAATCTACAAATTCCTCTAAGACTTTCGTGGAGAACAGATACTTTGAACGAACAAAGGTGTAGAAATCTGGAAGTCTACTCCCAAAGAATCCAAGTAGATTAAGTCCTCAATAAAAACAACATCTCTTCCTATCATACAAACCTATCTTGCTTATACTCTTATTTATGTGTGACTTTTCCCTCCAGCCAATTCAATTTCCTGTTTTCCATTTCCATTTCTATTGCCGACTTTTATAATGTCTCTCAATTTAGCATGAACAAAGTTATGGCCCGAATTTTATATTTGGGCTAGGTGTCGCCGCCACTTTAGCCTGCCAATTTATCCTCAATCAGACTTCTGACGGTAACGGTGATCTACAAGATAGTCCACAAGATGACCATGGTGGAGCTAAAAGGAGCAACTAAAATATCGTGGATGAGCTTTGAAGACTGAATCCTGTAGATTGACAGCCCAAAACCCCTTTTACAGGCACAGATATCGACAAGGAAATTACAAAGCGATAGGTCTCACAAAAGAAAACTATCACTTCCCTTTGACCATTCTCTCATTTCCATTCATACAAACAAAGCCTTAAAATAACAATAAACAAAAACAAATACCAACAAACACCCTCGAACCAAGAATAGCACACCATAGAAAAATTGCACAATGGGCATTCATACCCAATAAAGAAAGATATATTCCCCCTTTGTCCTCGCTTCCGCACGAACTTCTTATAAAAAGCCCTCGACTACCACCCTGACCATCTTTTCAGAATCCTCAAGAAATTCTCTGATATAACAATATATTCTATCCATATCCATATCCAAATCAACTTTCAGCCGGCCTGTTATACTACACCAAGCCAAAACCCGAACCAATCCCCACACAAATTTCCTAAACCCTTTAGTAACCAACCATCCCAACCACCCACGCATGCACCATGACACCCCTCTTCCTCTCCATCCTCCTCACCCTCTTAACCCTCGCCTTCTTCCCCTCCATCTTCCTCGTTCTCAATCTCTGCCTTACATTCGTCGTCGTCATCTCTCAAGTATTTATCATTACAGCCGTTCAACCTCTGCTCCAGAGTTTCCCTGGGAACCGTCGCGATGTTTATGGAAATATGCATTATGAGCCGTCTGTGAGGAGATGGGCGAGACCTAATCGGATGTTGGGGATGTAATTTATTGGAGGGTTGCGTCTTTGAGATATAGTTAGATATGTGAGGGTTGGGAGATGTGGTAATGATGATCATTATGATGATGATGGGATTTATGGAAAGAAAAAGGAAGGAAAAGGAGGGATCTGGATGTCTTTTCTTTTGTTGTTTGATTAGTTACTTATGTATAATTAAAAATCTAATAAACCAAAATTATTGTTCAGAAACTTGTGCAATTTGTTGATTCATGCTCGCCAATGAAGATGAAGATTAACTAGCTCCTTGAGCTCTCGCCAAACACCAAGATATTCCTTACGCAGAACGCCTAATTACAACCGCTTCAAGTGTCGACACATAAACGCAATATCACAAGCTCAATTACAACTCCTATAATTTAACCTTCCCTCCATTCAGTTCATTCCACTCCTTCTCCCCAAACTTCACGTACTCATCTCCTCTCAACCACCACATCTGATCCCCACTCTCCTCGATTTCCCTCGGATCAACCCCCTGTTTCCTAATAACATGTTTGACCATCTTGATCGTCCCCGTAATCGCCATTTCCTCGCCTTCTTTCTTCACCCTCAAAAATACCGGTACCGCGTAACTCGGCAATCTTCTTTTCACATGAATCGCTAATTCTTTCATGAGTTCTGGCCTTTGATCCTTCAAAATAAGGGCTACGCAGCCCGCTCGCCCATCATGATGAGGAAGAGAAACTCCATATACATTTGCCTCTTGTACTGCTGGATGGGTGGATAAAGCCTCTGCGACTTCGTTTGTTGATACGTTTTCGGATTTCCAGCGGAATGTATCACCAATTCGATCATTAAAATAGACTCTGCCCTCGTTGTCCCACGTCATAACATCGCCCGTTCGAAACCATGCATCATCCTTTTCGAAAACACTCCTTAGAACTTTGCTATCAGAAGCATTTTGATTATTGAAATATCCTTGGTAGCCCGAAGTTATATCGGCAGGATCAAGCTTGTACAGCATCTCTCCTGGATTTCCATATGGCACTTTCGTGCAGAATCCTGTAGTTTTCGAGCGGTACGGCTGCTCCGTTTCAACATCCAATTCAACAACTCCCCATTTCTTTCTTAATACGAGCCAGTAGATAAATCCATTCCGACCCACAGCGCCCTTGCTGAATTCATTGTTTGAATAATTCCAGCCAGCGCCGGCACCTTCGGTTGCTGAGTAGAATTCGGCGATGGTTTGGATTCCAAATCGTTCTTTGAACTTGTTCCAGACATCAGGCCTCAAGCCATTGCCAAACGCCATTCTGACGTCGTTCTTTTTGTCGAGATTCTCGCCTGTCACAGGGTCGTATTGAGAGGGTGCGGATAGGAGATAGCGACAAACTTCGCCAACATATTGAATAATGTTTGCTTTTGATTCTCGAACTTCTTTCCAGAATGTTTTGGTGGAGAATTTTCTGCCAATGCAGATTGTTGCGCCCATGTTCAGAGTTGCCAATACAGCAAGGACACTAGCGGCGGTATGATACATAGGCATACACTAAAAAAATTAGTATTATGAAACACAAACAGAAGAGGCGAGCCCACAGTATATAGCACATCAGGTCGACGATATCCGCTCCATATCGGCATGATAGTCGATCCAAAATTTGCCTTTCCCCAGGCAAGAACTGCAGGTTTGGGAAAACCTGTAGTCCCACTGGTGTATATCAGCATTCCGATCATTGATTTTGTTTGTTGATGTCTTGTAGAATCAGGCTCTCGAACACCTTCTGTGGAATTGATAGTAGCTTCTATGTCAGGAGTGAGAAATTGGAATGAGATATCAGGAAGTTCATCTCGAACTTCCTGAGTGAGTTTCTCTTCAACTGTTGGATCGACAATACATAGTCTCGCAGTGGAGACTTTGACACAATGTGACAACGCTTTCCCCGTTAGATTGTAATTGATGAAAGCTGGTTTGGCGCCTATACTCCATAATCCAAACCACAAGAAGAAAAATTTATCCGAGTTGGTGAAATCCATGGCAACAATTTCATCTGGCTTGATGTTGTGCGTATTCTTTAACCATGTTCCATATTTCAGAACCATATCATATGTTTCCTTAAATGTCCATTTCTTGCCTTCAAATATTATGAATGTATCGTTTGCGAAATTTCCTTGGGCATGTTCTTCGAGGATGTACCACATATTCAGACGATCTTCTTTTTCCCTTCGATTAGTAAAGGCGTATGATTTTATTGCAGCACCCAATAACTGATAATCGTAGCTCAGAGAAAGCTTCGCATTGAAGTATGCCAGCCCAGCCAATGCTACTGGAGCTGCTAAAGCCAATGGGACTGTGAAATTGTCATTAACTGCATTCCTCTTTCGAAACGGAGTGAAAAGAGCTGACCTGGCATTTTGATAATAAGGTAGTAAGAAGATATTCAGCTATGAGAATCTGAGATGAACACTTCAAGAGCTCCGCAGAAACAAGGTATCAAAAAAGTTGAATAGTATCTCTCAGCCGCTAGACTTGAAGGACGGGTCGTACTTCTAATATAGGATGAAACGGCCAAAGCTGTAAGAATGGATTCAGCAAACAAGGAGGATCGATGTCTAGTTGATGTAAATCCAGTCTCATTAATCCAAGGGTAGATACAGGGGTGATCAAAGTAGTTCAGACGAAGAAAAGCAACAACAGATAGTTGAGGAAGACTACTCAAGTATATTCAGGAACTCACCGTACATCACCTGGTTGAGGTCTGGGTAATGGCGAGTATCTCGCCGTTAGGTCCTTTTTTTCGCATCCCACAAATTGCAGTGTAACTAATATATGCCTCGGCACGGAGGAACTTTGGGTCCCTCGCAGCCTATGCAGCCATATGATCATTCTGTATGCCGTTCTGAGGCGTTGTAATCTATGCTACAGATGCAGATGATGCGAAAGAGGTTCTATTTCCGACTTGTTCTCTCCTTCCCAAGAGTTCAATGTGCGTCCGGCGTCCATTGAGGATAACCCAGCCCTCTCTCTTCCAAGTTCCGGGCTGCCAATCACAGAAGATAAAATCGACTTATGCAATTCGTGAAAGGCCACAAGTAGACATCTTCTCCGTTCTCTTGATCCCAAAGTATGGGTACAAGTCGGTCTCGTGCGACATTGATGATTGAAGGGATGAATACAGGGAAGAGAGTTATATGTGTGATTGGATAAGTCGGACCCGATAAATTTTACGAATTAAACGGCTTTCAAGTTTCCACACTTTTATAGCAAATATATCCACTAGTATTTATTTATGGGTGACATATAGTGGAGAATATAATAACTGGATCTTCGGATCTTGCCTAAAGTGGTTGATTGAAACTAGTTAGTTGGAACTTGACAAGCGGCGGGTTTCAACAGCCTTGTCAATTCCAGCCTTGCCACTTCAGCCTTCTTATCGCTAAACCCTTTCTCCGTCGCAACTTGTAACTAATTGCGACGAGGCCATACTCATATTAACATATTAACATACTAAACTTCAACATAATGTCAACATCAACAAATGAGCCTGCATCCTCAGGACCGATCGAAATAATAGACGGAGATGTGAAGGATCTCAATCATGTTGCGCCCGACAATGCGGTGACAGCAGTAAAGAAAAGCAAGGAACCACCTACTGAGAAACCAGAAAGCATTCGTATGCGAGCACAAGTTATTCTTTCATTCTGGGCTATCGTTTTATTGTTTGGTTTGCCAATATGGTGGAAAACAACTACGATCTACAGAGCACCATTACCTTTAGATCAAATGACGGATTGGGCTGAAGGAAGAGTATGTTGAAATCATTTATATAGAATGACATTTACTGATCGATTATCCAATAGTCATGCCGACCAGTCTTTCCACTTACAATTTCAATAGAAGCTGAATCATTACAAGAGATTGAAGCTCAAAACCTCTTACGAACTACACAACATGCTCTAGATGATTTAAATGATTTCTCAGCACATCATCTACGATTACAACTTTCCCCGCCCGTCAATGCTTCTGCGACTGCGAATGGGTTCTCTACTGGAGGCATGGGAGATGAGGTTGCTTTGACTATTAGACTTTTACCTGGAACAGCATCACAATCCAACTTGCAAGCATATGCACCTATTTTAGATATATATTATACCCCGAATCAGATCCCTTCGAGCTCATCCTCATCATCTTCATTGGCGACCTATATTGCGAATACATTAAGGGGCGTGTTTGCCGAAGAGCAAGCTATGATTGCATATTTACTCTCAACCAGTTCCGCCCCACCAGAAAGAAGTCCAAAGGCGTTGGCGCCAGAAGTGGCGGATACCTTGGTCAAATGGACAACACGATCATTGAGATATTCCGGAACGTATCACTTAACCTTCTCTCTTTTTACCCCAACCGCCACTCCGTCTTCTTGGGACATCGAGGCTGCATTAGAAGAACATATGGAACCATTACTTGAAAGCTTCACTGCAATCAACAATTTCACAATCGATACCCAAGTCCAGCTATACGCCACACCAGGCGTCAGCGGAGACGTCTTACGAAAAGAAGATCTGAGCGGATTCATCAATGCCGCGGAATGGCCCCTAAGTCCCAGTATCGGCGGCGCCCCCACTATAAACTTCATTCTCTACGTAGGCGACATGGAGGTAGAAGGCGGCGGCAAAAGCTGGCTAATCCCCCAATGGGGAGGCGTCGTAATCCAATCCGACATCTCCGATTTACGCCCCGCCATGCTCACTTTCTCCACTCAATTAATGTCTCTAATGGGCGCTCCCGAAACCGGGTCACTTCCCCTCCGCTTAATGACACTAGTGCGCGTCCGTAGCGCGGGACTTTTGCTAAAAGCAAGCGGTACATTAGGAAGCCTAGCGCGCTTGAGCAAAGCGCTTCCGTCAATTAGTATACCGGAATCGGTGCAAGACGGTGTCTACACGACGATTGAACATTTGAGAAAGGCATGTGATGGCTTAGGAGGAAAAGAAGGATTGGAAAATGCACGCATTGCGGAAGAGGCGGCCGAGAAGGCATTTTTTGAGAAAAGTATGGTGGGACAGGTGTATTTCCCGGATGAACATAAAGTGGCGGTTTATTTGCCGTTGTTGGGACCGGTGGGTGTACCACTGGTCATGGGCGTGCTGAAAGAAGTCAAGGCGTGGAGGAAGAGGGGAATGATGACTAATTAGTGGAAATTTAGAATAATGATTTAATGACTTTTCAAGTAAGACTTTGTTACTCATTCATCTTTTTATTGAATACATGGCCGGGATGAATCCACCACTTCACTTTAATCCCCTCTACCTCCCACCCCCACCCCCCAAACCTCAATCCCATTCCCAACAATAACCACCTTCGTCTCACGCCCATCTATCTCACCATCACCACTTCTTCTTCTTCCAGAAACAATCCCCACATCCCCAATATCACTAACCGCCGTAAATTCATCCCCAACCATTTCAATATCCACTGGACACACCGGTGCATCTTCTCTTCCTCTTCCTCCTCCCTTTGCTCCAAGCCTGGGAACTCTTATCCTTATCCGCCACGTTTTGACTCTTTGATCTGTGCTTGTGGATATTATGTATTTATCCTCATTTACATTTGCATTTGCATCTTGATCTCCATCTTGATCTCCATCTTGATCTCTAACTCCATCTTTAAAACCCGAAACAAAATCCGCCCCCGTAACAGCCGCAGCATGAGCATCGGGCAATAATATCGTAGTCGGAGTTTGAAATTGAAATTGAAATTCGGGAAGTACTTCAGAGGTTTCATCGGTATTGATGGTGTTGGAGATGTTGGAGATGGGGTATAGAGTTATACCTAACGCGTTATCATCGCCGCCAGTAACGATGATTAGATATGAATCTTTGAGAGAGTGTGTGAAGGTGAAGGAGAGGGATTTTATAGCATTTTGATGATTTTTTTTGTGGGAGAGGAGGGTAGGTTCTTGGGTTTTGGGGTTGCGGGTTGGGGTTGGGGGTAGAGAGGGGAGAGTAGGTGGAGTAAAAGGGGTAAGAAGAGTGAGAGGAGCGACCCAGATGCAAAGACTCCCGTCCGTTGCAGCAGTCAAGAAATGTATCTCCGTTCTAGACACGCGCAGATGAACAAGTTGCGTCAGACACGCCGATGTATATTTACCCTTCACGAGTAATTCAAACCCGCGTGTTTTGCAATACACATAAGTGCGCATGGTAGAATCGGAATAAGCGAGCGTAATTATCATTTCCGCCAAAGTACTACCAGGAACATCCGAAACGTCAAACGACATGATGCGTAAATCCTGTTCGTCAGTGGGATCGGGACACGAGGCTTCGCACAGGACTCCGAGGCCGAATCCGGGAATTTCTTGCAGGGCCCAGATGTAGAATTCTTCGACGCCGCCGCTGCTGAAGAGATAGTGCGAGTTGTGCCAGTGGAGATGCTGGATGCCTGATGTGTGTTTTTGGATTACAGTGAGGCAGTTGAGGCTCTTCGAGGAGGAAAGATGGTTCTGGTCGTCTGTGTAGCGCCATATTCTTATATTGGTGTCTTCGGCACCGGTGGCTATCATTTGGGGAAAACCTCCTACGGCACAAGCTTTGATTTCTCGTCCATGGCCACCGGGCTTGATGGTGCGATGCGAGGGGACTTTTTGGTGGTGAAGATATAGTTGGGTCGCTTTCGTATATATCAAGTGACCACTGCCACCTCCTCTATTATCCTTATGTGGAGAATATGCATGAGCTCGATGTGCGCCTCCGCAGTCAATGCGCATGATCTCAGATTGTTTGGTCTCGTTCCAGACAATGAGACTTTTGCTTTTGAAGCCGTATAGAATGAGATCAGAGCCCTGAAACCAACACGCTTCAATCATAGGTCCGAACGGCGGTGCAGCACTATGTACACATGAAATCCTCGATGTAATTTCTGGTTCAGTCTTATTGTAGGATAAGATGGCATATAAACCATCTCGACTGGTGATTGCGAAATAGCTTGTGGTCTGTTGAGCTTCTGACTTTGGGACAGCAACGATGGAAGTGATGGCATCTTTCCTACTAGACGAATTCCATGTACTCAAGGTATCACAATCGATGTCTTCTATTACAATTTGACCTTCTCTAGAGCCAATTATAAGATGATCGTCAGATCTACCGGCTCCTGTGACTATAAACTTCAGGGGCAAAGAGAGAGTCCTTTTGACAATACAATGTGACCCGAAAGATTGTTTATTTTGCATATCAAGGGAAAATATCGTCAGTTCTTGGGTTCCTACCAACGTGACCAATAAGTCAACAGATTTTTTGTCTTGTTTGGGAACAATAAACATATCAGATGGCTTTCGCTCAACGTGCCCTATCTCGATGATGGGTAGTCCTGGTTGGTAAATAAATATCTTCCCATTGGTACCCCCCAAGAAGCATAGTTTCAGAGTTGAACTTCCCTTCAAAATAGAGTATGACTTGAGATCCTGGGCATTCGATCCGGGCAAAGCGAGTTCTTCGAACGTAACACGATCTTCGATTGTTGCTTTGAGAATTCTCCCAAATGATGTTGTAATAAGAAAGGCACCTTCAGATACGAAGGCATAACGATTGAAAGCATCTTTGGGTGACTTTTTCTTCGATACCATGGATTCTTGCTTTTGCTCAGTTCTAGGACAATTTTCTGCAGTGCTAAGAGATTCGAATACCTCCTCAAGCTCAAAAGCTACAGAAGAAAATGAACCTTCAACGGAATACTCTTTAGCGGCAGTATTAGTTAACGAGTCTACTAAAGCTGGATTTGTTTCTCTCTCGTCAAAACAATACGTTGATATTTTTCCATCTGCTCCACCAGTGGCGAGGAGACTCCGATTGCTTTCTATCTGAGTGACAGCTGCCGACCAAATGTGCTTCCCGGTATGGAAAGCGAATGTTTTGATATGCGTCAGTTTGGCAGGAGTGTTTGGACTAATTTTGGAAAGATTAAGATCTAGAATACCAGTAGTTTTGCCCCCATTCTGAAGCTCACTCCCGAGTTCTAGTGCCCATTGTTGAGCTGTCGAATCTTCTCCGAAAGACAGAATGGTAAGTGATGAAGAGCCAAACTCTGATATATTAGGACAGTGAAATTTGACACCCCATATACGAGATATATGGCCCATGGTCATAGCAACACATCTATTGAAACCATTAGAGTCATGTTGGGATTCAGCATGCTCGCCAAAACCTGTCTCTCGTGGCAGTAAGTCGGCAGCCAGCTTCATAGCATCTACATCATTCTGTGCACCCTCGGCAAGGTTCCATATCCGGATCGTACGATCGTCACTACAACTTGCTAGCAACCGAGTAGTCTTTCCATCATCTCCCATGATCAGTGGAGATATATCAACACCGAAAATCGAACCCTCATGACCAGTGAAAACAAAAAGAGCCTCATTGCTAAATGCAGAGCTATCATCGGTAGCAACACATTTCCACACTATAATCTCACCAAAGATAGTTCCTGCAGCTACTATGACTGTATCTTGGTTTTCGCAAACGAGACTGGCAGAATACAACATGGACCGTGAAGAAGGTTGTAATTGACGTAGTATTATTGATCCTGCTTTCTCCAACAGCGTTGCCTGGAGCATTGCATTATGAGCAGTGACCATAACACAGCCTTCCTTGTCCCAAGGACAAAAAGCAACACTGAGGACCCAATCACTGGCGGATGTCGCTGTCTCTGTGATACTAATCACATGTTGAGATATGATATCCTGAATTTGCGATCTACAAATTAAGGTCAAACATGACCCACCCCAAACGACTACCTGTAGACTATCACCAGCATCATTGTTCAATTCTCTAATAATGATACCGTGAATGGCCTGTGAGTCAAAGATTCGACATTGACTGATCAGTCTCGAGCTTTCGACATCATATATGTTCAGAAAGGGGCCTTCAGCCGCAAGAATCAACAATGTGCCAGTAAAAGTACGGTAAAACTCCAATGCCAATATTGGGCTCAACGAGTGATTATGCTAAAATGAAGTGGGTGAGCTAAGATCCATATTGGAAGTTTGGCATTTGTGGGAACAGTTGCTGACCTTGAAAGAAGACATTGTTATGGAAAAGTATAGTTTCTCGAAATTTGCATATTTGAGGAATTTCTTCAAAGATCTGAGCACTCAATAAGGCACAATAACATACCAGGCGTGAATTCGATGGTTTGTTAATTTGCTCTTGTGAGCGAGCGATGGGGGTATTTTACGGAAGCCCAAATTTTCATCACCGCTTTCGTGGCAGAAACCTGAAATAGGATTTTTATTGGCTGAAGTCCAGGCGGTGGACATCTCCTATCAAATGAGATCCTCAACGAGCTCCCGGTGAGCCCCCAAAAGATTTGTACATTGTGTTGTGACGCCAAAAGTGGTTATTTGAAATTTTAACAATATTTTTGTTCTTTTGCGCTACTGTAAGTCAATATCTCTCAGTCATGATGCGAATGAAAAGCCAATTACACCATCTTCAGCTATCCGGATTCGAAAATATGCTGATGTAGATTTCCAATGGAACAACAAAACTACCGCATTGAAGCATTGAGATCTCCTTGGAGTTTAAGAATAATTATATATATATATATATATATATATCGCTATACCAACGCGACGCGCGATACTCAAATTATTACCCGAAACAGCAAGGAAAGAAACCAGAAACAAAATGAAAAGAAGGTCTTGTCCGTACACTATTCGACTCATACCCAGATATCTTCGCTATTTGCCCCATGCTTCTGTTGCTCAATCAAAATATCGAATCCTTCTGTTTCCCAGTATCCATTTTCAAATATCATATCGCTTCTCCTCCTCTTTTCCCACTAACAATTAGATACTCTTCAATTTGAGCCAGCCTCCCTTCCCCCACGCCACATTGTCGTTCCCATACAACAACTTCTCCCTTTTCGCATCATCCTCGACACTCGCCAAGATCTCCTCCAACCTTTTGAAATTTATGGGCTTGAGAATCCATCCATCAAATCCAAGCTCTATGTATTCCTCTCTTTTTTGTTCGTCTAGACTAGCCGAGACAGCTATGATTGGTAGACGACCATAAACACTCGCGCGCTTGGAGACTGGCGGATTGGTCTCTTTCTCGAAAGCGCGGATCATAAATGTGGATTCGAATCCGTTGGCTATGGGCATCTATAAGGTGGTTAGTCATCTTTTCGAAATGTGGTGTCTCAAGGTTTATGCATAATTGAAGAGTGAGGAATATGAATACCTGTATATCCATCAAAACGATATCAAATCCATCCGGCGTAGCTTTCACAGCATCTGCACAAGCCTGCCCATTAATCTTGACCGTTACCACATGTCCTCTTTTCCTCAGGCGCTCTTCCAAAAGACGACTGTTAAGTGGATTATCTTCCGCGACTAGGACATTGAGATTGCGAATCTCGGGTTGAGGGGGAAGGTCCATGATGGGAAATGGATATTGAAGTTGGTAATCGGAATTTGTGGTTGCGGATTTCGCGGAGGCCGATGGTTGAGAGGCCGAGGCACTGGGTATTGATTCGGGAGTTTCGAGCAATTCTGTGGTAGAGACGGAGAAGGGTTCCTTTAGTGGAGTAGGAGGAGGTACAACGAATCCTTCGGGTGTATCACATCTTCCGCCATGTTCGGAAGACGTCCTGGACATAGGAGTGGGAAATTCAGTGCTGGTTGGTGGATTTGAGGTGTCTTCACGTGGGGTTCTTGCATTGAAGGGACGCCCTTTGTCAGAGTTCCGGAATGGTATGGATACAGTAACTGTAGTTCCGTGTCCTGGCTCCGTATTTATGACTATTTTACCATCGTTGAGCCTAACAAATCTCGCTGCCACTGCCAGACCTAGGCCTATGGATGACTTATCGGGGCCAAGGATCGGTGATGCGTCCACGTCGTGATCATCGTCAAGAACTTTCTCGAAATCTTGGAATATACCGTCAAGTTCAGACCTAGAACGACAAGGATTAGATTTTCATTATAAGGAAGCAGATTGGATGTCATTCTTCGGACATCTTGGACCACATGAAATTTTTTCTAGTTTCATTGGGGTGAACGGAATCAGAAACTTACTCCGTAAATCCGGAACCGTTATCTGTGAAAAACATCTCCACTCGAGTCTTGTCTTCGTCAGATTCAACCTTCTTCAATCCGACTACCACATCACCAGCCGTCGAATGTTTGACAGAATTTGACAGCAAGTTCGAGATGGTTTGTCTTAAACGAATGCCATCACATTTTACCATTGGGGGAACATTCTGGCTCTCGTCAAATTTGATATGTAACCTCTTCTTTCGGCATTCAGCACCAAAATCTTCGATAACATCGGCCATCATTTCTGACAAAACAACATTATCATGGGACATCTCCGGATCTTCTCCTTCTGCCTCGGTCAAATTAAGAAGATCGTTCACCACAAATATAAGAGATCTTGATGCACCTAGAGATTTCTCCAAGTGCAGACGGGCTTTATCATCGAGAACCTCTTCAAGCGCTATTTCAAGGTAACCAATTATAGCGTTTAATGGGTTTCGGACTGTATGAAGGCATTAGTAAACCTCGAAGCTCTCCAAGTATTTAATTACGTACCTTCAGCTCCCGCTTGTCGTATTAAAAGTCTTGTCATACGATTCTGCTGTACAATAGCCTCTTTTTGTCGCCAGACTTCAATAAATCTTCCGTAAAGTGCGCTTAAAACCCCTGCCGACTCAACTATACAATCTCAAATTAGAATGGTTTGACTAGAAGTGGAATAGACTAACCTTGCTCTCGAGTCCATTCTCGACTAGTACCTATCACGTGTTCGCTCCATCTTTTGAAACTTGCTCTTGGTTCAAGGTAACTTGTACCGGGTTTATAGACCTTCTCGTTTGGATTGCCGGCCCATTTCACTTCTTTTAGCTGTCCTTTGCGGAAGAAGACCAAGAAGTCAGATCCTGACAAAGCTAGTGGAATCACAAGAAATCCAGAAATCAAAACGAAGCGCGAAGGAAACATGATATCTGTGCAGTCCGCGGAGATGTTTTGAGTATAAAAAACGGATGTATGTGACTTCCTGCGGATATACTGAAGTAAAGAAATGCTTTCATTGTAGGCAAACAAGCGTCCGATTGTTCTTGCCTCGTCCTTAATGGCCAAGAACCCAAAGTCTGCTTCGAACATTTGCAATAGATCTCTTGATGAAGCAGCAACATATTGGGATGGTGAGACCTTAGTAGGGGCTTTGCCGAGATGTCTTCGCGCTTGTATCCGGGAAAGGTAGAGTAGTTTTTCGATGTTGTTACTCGTACAATCACCTAAACTTCGGCACAACTCCCTCATTGGAAATGAGACTCTTTTCCCTTCCAGACCATAATCATGGCAAGAGATCAAGCCCCATAATCGTCCCTCTACAATCAAAGAGATCGAAAATGATGCTCGCACACCCATATTTGCCAGGTATTTGATGTGAACAGGTGACATGGCCCTCAAATACGCCGATGAAAGATTAAGACTTTTGGGATTATGTTGCTTAGTTGAAGACATGAGTCTTGCTGTCTTTTGCTTTCGATCATAAAGCAATCGTATCTTGTTGAGTTGGTAGAGCTGCCGAGCTTGAATTGGGATGTCAGAATTCGGGAACTTGAGCCCACGATAAAGGTCTAAAGACGCTCTCTCGTCAATGTATTCTGCTCTGACCAGGCCTGCATCATCTTCATCAAACTGATAAGCCATAACTCTGTGGAATCCGGTCAAATCGAACACGAGACCAACGACAATGTCTAGCAGAGATGCTATTGAAATGGCCGAATTGAGCTGCTCCTGAACCTCACAGCCGAGATGAAACATCTCCATCTCTCCGAGCCTGTTTGTTCTCTGCAATGTGCGAAATGGCTCACTATACTTCGTGATTGATATGATTCGCTCCTCCTCTGTAGCTTGATTGTCAATAACGTTGACCGATTCACCAGGCAAGCTTGAATTCTCCGGAGGAATGTCAGTCATTAGATCATTCTTTGCTTCGAACTCGCATATAAACAAGCCCGCATCCTCACGAAAATGCAAAGCGCAATACATAGGAGTATGTGGAATCGATTCAAGCATCATTGTGAAAGTATCTGGATATGCTTTGAGATTTTCTTTTTTATGCCACAGTTTTCTGGCTTCAATTCGAGCTTTGAAGTCTGATTTGTACACTGGACTGAGCAGTTGGGTGAAACAAGAGAGTTCAAACAGGTCTTCGGGTCCTCGACCAATGATGGTTTGAGAATTCTCACTTGCAATTCGGACCGAGAATTGTCCGTCCTCTTTCTCTTCAAGAGCTATCAATGCTCCGAAGCTTTGGATCGATCCCGGAATCTGAATGGGCTCATCTTCGCAACGGAGGACTCTCTCGTCATTGGCACGGTTGATAGTAGATTGATTGTCAGAAAGTAAATGATGAATCGAACTTGTAATGAAAGTGCGTTCGGATGGTGATGATGGCCGGCAAGATTCTGCCAAAACAACTTTTGGAGCTTTTGTCTCGATGGCACTATCGACATCGGACACAACAACCGGATCAACTTTAGAAACTGTGATGTCCGACACATTCTGATATTTCGCAACACTAGAATCATTAGACTTTGGATCAAGTATTTCTATATATCGTTAGTTGGCGCTGTTGGTGGAGCTCTAAGAACCTAATCTGTACCTGACCCTGTTTCAATACGGATGGGAAACACTCTCTCAATTCGCGATGAACTTTCTGGATTCTTCTGATCAACTGCAGTCATGTTCAAACTTCCTGCGATATTCGTAGTCGCAGGCGTAAGTTGGTGTGCCATTTTTAACTAATTTGACATCTTTGGAAAAGCAAGGCAAGGGCACATCCGATACAATAGCGGAGATAAGTATGGTTCCAAGATCTTTGAAGTATTTCATAGCAATGAGGTTGGCATATGGGATGATGGCGGGGACTCTTTCTCTATATTTGCTATGGTCACACACTTATAGCCGGAACCGTTCCGGCGCCCAAAGTGACTTGGCGCCTTCGTACTGAATGCCATGCTCCAGTACTAGAGTGTATTCAAGACGATACTCATGTTAGCAAAACTTGAATCTTCAAATTCATACAATATCAATCGACGATCATTCAGGGATAAATCATTCTCGCAAAATTTAATTTGAGGGATAGGAAAAAGAATATAGATGAAGGATCCATAGCAGTGCCCTTTTCCCGTGCAGGTGAATCACGGTATATTGCCAAATTGCAAAGACGGTAACAATAAGGACCGTGTTTGGTCACCAAAGATGACACTCATGTTCTGAGAAGAATTGAGTAAAAGCCACTCTACTCGTTCTGCTCATTGGGTGTAACTTGCTGACATCCGGTAGGTAAAACAAACCCGTGTATTCTACGATTCGATGTACCAAACGGTCTTGTAATCGCAATAGGTCTGGCCACTTTGACCTTTTTCCTTTTGCTCGCACACTTATGTTCAGAAGAGGGCAACCCAAAGCTTCGAGAGATATTGGCAAGCTGGCAGCCACATATTGGTGAATTGGTAAATGGCTGGTTTGGAAAGGTTTCAAAATATTGGAATGAGCTGAATGAGAATATATCCATGTTCTTGTGGAAAATGTACTAAAATTGAGGTGGGTGATGGAAGTTGGTGTGAAGTATGAAGTGTCCAGTATTCAGTATCCAGTATGAAGTTTGAACAATTAGAAAAAGAAACAATGAAAAGATGTGGTAAATGAGATGCAAGCTGCAAGTTGCAAGTACGACTCCAGCTGGTTACCATTCACCGGTCCGAGCGGTGAACCAATTTGGTTGGCTGCATTCATGGTAATGCCTTAGGCCATTGAGTTGAAAACTTTTCTTTTTACCGGCGAACAGAGCCTGGCCAGATGTATGATGGAACCTCTAGCCTGTAGAGTGATTAATCCTTAATCTATCTAATAGGTTTTGGTGCTCCATGGAAGTAAATGATAATTGCCGTTACTTATATCTCAATTGAAGCTATTCCCATTCCCGCCTTTTAGTTGTCCTTCGTGTCTGCTTCATTTCCCTCAACCTTCTTTACTCTACGTGGTACCATCGATATATGAATACCAAGTATTTCTCGACATTTTTATATTACAGCTATGCAAGTCTACCAATGAAGCATATATTTACCATGTCCCGCATCCAAGTGGGTGTTCAGCACTTGAAGGCGTCACTGAACTTCACACCATGACTTCACCACAGAGGGCAACAATGAGGGGCAGTGAGGGGCAAATGTTAACCAGATTTCACCTCCGAATTATAAATTGCCAGATGTCTGCAGATACTTGAGACATTTAAACAATCATCAATTAAGTTACAACTCTTTTATCCACAACATGGAGCGACTCATCCATGCTATTCGAACAACTCCTCTAATTGACAACCACGCTCACCCATTACTTATTCCTTCGGCTACGACGAAATATCCCCTACTAGGCATTACCACCCAGGCAAATGAAGATACTCTGAGAGCTAATCCTTCATCATTGGCACAAATTCGAGCTATAAATCAACTTGCTGATATTCTCGACTGTCCACAAACGTGGAGTGATGTTTCAGGAGCCATCGCAAAAGAAAAAGTGAAACCAGGCAATGTGTGGGCAAAACGATGCCTTGAAGGAATCGAAACAATTCTTCTCGATGACGGCCCAAATGCGGACAATGACGCCTTCGATTATTCTTGGCACGACAAATTGACAAGTAGTAAGTATCTCCAAGTTCCCCGCACTCGTATAAAAGCTGTGTTACCTCGACGCGGTACATGTCTGCCCGTTTTTTTATGCTTTGCTGACCTTGGCTGTCATAGGTAAGTGTAAGAGAATAGTAAGGATCGAAACACTTGGAGCGGAAATAGTAGACCGGAACCTCGACTTATTCGCTATTTCGGAAGACAGATTCTTTGCCTCGGTGCTCGAGGGGCTTCAGAAAGCCATCAATGATGCTCTCTCTGACCCTGATGTTGTCGCCTTTAAATCAATCATCTGTGACAGAACAGGGCTTGAAATTTCTCGGGCCTGTTTATTGGAAGAGGTGAAACTATCTTTATTGCGATGTATCTGGAAACAGAAAGCCGAAGGTCATACTCGCTTAAACAGGTCGAATGGTCAACTGTTGAATTCCTGGATTATTCACATGACAGCTGAAACCATACAGAAGTCCAAAACAACTCATAAGAAGCCAATTCAGTTCCACACTGGCTTGAGTGATAATGACACAAATTTCACTCGCTCTTCGCCATCCCATCTGCAAGACTTCATTCGAGAGTATCCAGACGTTCCGATCCTTCTGCTTCATGCGGGGTACCCGTGGACAAAGGAAGCTGGATATCTAGCTGCTGTATACTCGAATGTCTATACTGATATTGGCGAAGTATTTCCCGGTATAAGTCAAGATGGTCAAGAGGCTATCATTCGCGATCTGCTAGAGCTTTGTCCTACAGAAAAGATCGTGTGGAGCACGAACGGACACTGGTTTCCAGAAACATATTTACTCGCAAAGATCCAATCTCGCGAAGCTTTTGAGAAGGTGAGCTACAGCCACTTGATGACGTAATCAACATCTGGTCATACTGATGGGTCTCCAGATACTCATGGAATATGTTGAAAGAAAGGCATTGACTATTGCACAAGCCGTTAAATTCGTCGAAAATGTGTTCTTCAACACATCTAATGAGCTTTATGACCTCCAATTAAGATTGAGGTCAACTGAATCACAGATCGTTGAACGGCTTACTAATGGTGTGAACGGAGCTAGAAGGATCAAGGGAATTAACGACACCAACGATGCTAACGGCGTCAATAGTTTCAATAGTTTCGACAACATCAATCGAACCAACATCATGGATGAATGCAACGGAGTCAATGGATACTACGAAAGCAACGGGATCAAGGGTATCAGTGGCGCAGACGCTTCGCAGTATCCATCGGACCTCGAGATCTTTGAATCATTCATGGCAAAACATCCAGAGATACATTTTCTGCGTGTACAATATATCGATTACTGTTCCATCACTCGACTACGAATTTTACCTGTGAAACGTGTCCGTAATCTCCTTTACGACGAAAAGGTTGATGTATCCATTGGGATCACTAACAGCAGCTTAACTCTCATGCCAAACGATCATCGCATCGATTCAGTTTCTCCCAGAGGCGTATGTAGGCTTCTACATGCCGTTCTCTCTTCAATACGTCCCGGACCTTGTTATGGGTATGCGTCAGCCCAAGCAGAACTTCGCAACCCCGACAACTCGTCGCTGGATGTATGCCCCAGAACCACTCTCCGAAGCGTATTGAATGAAGCAAAGAATCATGATCTTGAATTTCTCGTTGGCTTCGAGATTGAAGTTGTGTTCATGAAAGGCACACTTAGCAAAGACGACAGCACACTCAACTTTACTCCTCTTCCGGGTACGGACTCTCATTGCTGGGGATCTAGTAATGCCCTCACCCATGCCATCACAGATGCTGTGGGTGAGATTGTCGATACACTCTCTAACGCTGGTATCGATATTGAACAATGGCATCCAGAGTCAGCTACTGGCCAATTCGAATTTGTCCTACCTGCATGTGCACCCCTCGAAGCTGCAGATATACTTTTACAAGCTCGCGAGATCATTACCACAGTTGCACGAAATCATGGATGGCGCGCCACATTACACCCCAAACCTCTTCCAAACAAAATCGGCACGGGAGCACATGTTCACCTTTCCATACCTACCCCAGAAGGCGAGAAAGAAGAGACCTATACTCATTTCTATGCTGGAATATTGAAACACCTTCGATCAATCACGGCTTTTACTTATAGCAACCCAGCCAGCTACGACCGTATGTCTGCAACTGGCGGTTGGGCCGGTAGTACATGGGTGACTTGGGGGACGCAAAATCGAGAGACGCCGCTACGAAAAATCGACGGATCCCACTGGGAAGTCAGATGTCTTGATGGGCTTGCCAACATTTATTTGGCCCTAGCAGCTCTGATTGGTGCCGGTGTAGAAGGCGTGATTGCAAAAGACAAGATGACATGGCTTGATTGCGACATGAATCCCACCAAACTGAGCCTGGCAGACAGAGATGATTACAACATCAAAGAAATGCTGCCGTGTACTTTGGAGGAGGCACTTGTCGCTCTCAAAATTGACCAAGGCATGCATAAGATACTCGGTGAGGCAGTGGTGGTCACGTATATCGCAATGAAACGAGGAGAACTGGAGCTTCTGAAGCTCATGGACGACGAGCGGAGGAGAAACTGGATAATCGAGAGGTACTAGAGGTGCAGAATAGTCCTCCAATGGAATGTTAAGTCTAAGTACTGGGACCGTGGCTGCCATTGGCTCGCGCTTTTTGGGCATATTTGAATATTGATGCAATGAGGGGTTGAGAATCTGTTGAACGAGTTGATGTATTGTTCTTTTGCATTCAAGGATCGCGGAGGAGGCACGTGTTTTTAGGCCCACCAATAAGTTATCCCTTATGGATTCTGGAATCGAAATTCGAAGTTTTGTCTCTCAAGCCGTGATTGATCTACCATTTAGGGCGACACGAGTATTTCTTTATACACTTGTTGAACTCCCACAAATGATGATCCCCAGTAGTTCTACACATTTCCTGACCTCATCACCTATAAAACCCTGCATAAAAGCATACCACCTACTCTCCTTTCTACACATTCTCTTGCCTCCATGATTCCACTCGATGTACTGATATAGATACACTCTCCCGGTATCCTCAAACCCTCCACAAAGTTCGCATCTCTTCCCCTAACAATTTCCGAAAGAGTCTCTACGTCCATCCAAACTCTTCTTGTAGGTTTACTGAGCATCGACATTTTACTCAACACCGGCTCATTGTTCCAGTACTTCAATCCCAACCACAACCTCCTTGTCGAGATATTTCGCTGTGTAACAGGTTCGGGAACATATGTCGATAATTCGTCCATAGGAGGAGGGGTGAGGCCGCCGCGGGTGACGGAGGATAGGAATCCAGAAGTTTGGAGACCGAGCATGAGTGTGAGAATCATGTTCGAAGAGGGGACCGAGGTAAGCCCAAGTCGGGCCTTCGAAGCATTTTGGAGATGCGAAGATACGTGTGAGAGTGTTACGAGAGACATGATGAGAATTAAATGTCTCTAAGACAGAGTCGCAAGCCCGCGCGGGCACAATTGGTGAGATTTACCAGGGATATCTTCTTGAAGGTGGAGTTGTGGATGAGATGCTGAAGGGAATGTTAGCTAGTTTTTTCTTAAAAGTGTGGTTGAAATCGCTACCTCTAGATTTGAAGAAGCCTTATAATCACAGTCTCTAGTAATTGTGGCTTTGGGAGATTCTCATGTAATAAATTGAGGATATACAACCTTGAACTATTTCCTTGAAGCCAAAAACAAAAACAATTTAGTCTCTGCCTTATCTAATCGCGATAAGGCTTTAAGGCATGAACTTTCTATCACCTCAATTCCCTCCCTCATTGGTTTAACCTTCATGCAGCTTGCCGCCGACCAAGACAATCACCACCCATGCTGCAGGTAATTCGGTATGAAATAGCATATTGATCTCTTTCAATTCCTTTCTCCTTCTCTTTCTATCTCTCTCTCTCTCTCTCTCTCACTCACTAAGTATTCTTTCATTTCTCTTTTCTCTGTTGTTCCTTTCGTTGAGCGAAAAAGCGTCTAGCTTCACTTCTTTAGTATCTATTTAGCTATCAATAATCGCAGGTCGATAATAATGGCAGCACGACCAGGGGAAGATCTTGCAGCTACTTTGTAAGTGACAACTCCCGAGTCCTTTTTGAAACTCTTTGATCTAATACATTACAGGTTCGCAGATATACATTTTTACTATGGACCACCAACGGCCAAACCTCCTCATCACAGATTTGATAAAGGCTCATATGTCTATCTTTTCGAGAATGCAGGACAGAGAAGAGCTCGACTTGAAATAGCTAACAATGCCGGTACTCCGGATCAAGATGCTTTTACTGGCCGTAAGTTATGTACAGGCAAAATAAATGGCGAAAGTCACATCTGCTGACATCACAAACCCATAGATCTCGATTCTGCTCACATCAAGTACTCTTACAAGCATACCACACTCGTGTCTTTGACTGTAGATGGACCAAATGTACAGCAAAGAAATAGCCCCATTGGAACTCAAGAATGGCATCTACCAACTTTCGATCCACGCAACGAGGTGAAATACATGTACAGACTTCACACTATTGACTTGTATTTCTGGAATAAAGAAGATGCACTCAATTTTGTGAATGGAGTGCGGAGAGTTCTGCCTCAACATCAGATTACGATCGAGGATGAGCCGGCACCGCCACCATCCCACGCCGACGATATGAGTCCAGTGGTTCAACAATTGGAGAACGTAGCTATTTGGGACCCCTCATACCAGCATGGTAGAACCAAGACTTCTCGAACTTCTCCTCCAGCTGCTATAAACGTCTCGTTTCCTGGACCGTCAAGTTCTTCAAGTCAACCATCACAGGTTCCTACTGCCTTTTCCCCAATGGCGTACAATCCAGCTGCACCAGCTGCTCCTGAAGCTATCCAGCATCGAGAAAAGACACCTCCACCAGAAGACGGAGCTGGAAATCCACTTGCCCATGCAGCCACTTCAGATCAAGAACAATTCTCCCCACAATCCCAATATCAGCAACATCCAGGTTTTTTCGCAACAGCCCCACCACCACAAATTCAAAGACAACAAACATTCCCTATGATGTCTCCACCACAGCAGGCGCATGGACAAGGAAGTTTCTCAGCAGCAAGCCCACCGCAACATACCGATACCCCTCCGAACTCCAACTATTTCCCCGGCTCTGGCCCATCTACAACCTCACTCCGTTCCCCATTCTCCCAACAATTCCCCCCTCAAACCCCTTCTTTTGCACCCCCACCTACAACAAACAGCCCTAACACCTTCGCGCCACCACCTACCGATAATAATCCACCCCTCGCAACTCCCACCGGCCCCGCACCCCCGGCATATTCCTCTCCCCCACTCTCCCCCAACTACGCCCCCATCACCCAATACGCGACTTTTTCCTCCACCCCTTCCTATCCAACCCACAACCTCCCTACCCCCGGCCTCTTCTCCCCCGGTTTCGCCCCCCAACACCAAAATCCTCCTCTTGCTTCCCCTGCCCCAGGTCTCCAACCTTTATCTCCCCCAGGAGGCTTCTCAAATTATAATTATACCGGTGCGCAAACGTCAGGGGGTCAGCCATTGATGACTCAAAGTGATTATAATATTCATCAGCAAATTTATAGGCCGACGGAAGTAGAGGCTGAGTTAAAGAGGAAGGGGAGTGGACGTAAGAAGGAGAAGAATGATGGGAAGAAGGGGAAGGGTAATGGGGAGAATGGAAAGGGAAAGGAGAAGGGACCGAGGGGGAGACTGGAGGATAATGCGGGGAGATTGGAGAAGAGCGTTACGGGCATTTTGAAAAAGATTGAGAAGAAGTATGGATAAGAAAGTCTGGAGAATTTGGATTTGATGGTAGGGTAACGAAGAGGAGAAAGGGGAGGGGAGAGGGAAGAATGCAAAGAAAGACAGTGAGTTTTTTAATGTTGATGTTGATGTAATGGAGTTGTGTTTTTATATTATGTTATCTCATCTCATACCATTTAGCCGGATTTTGGATTTTGGATTTATGGATACCACTAGGAAGGATAATTTACTCTTGTTCAATCATTCATATCATATCATTATATTTATTATATCTTATCATCATATCATACCATATCTCATCCCATATACATGTAGTATAGAAACCCCATACATAAATTTCTCATCACAAACTCCACCCACTACCCTACCCTGCCCTACCTTGCCCTACCCTGCCATGCAGCTAAAGTACCTATGTACGAGTACGAGTATAACAAATACAACGGTATCTCGGTACTGTACATGTACTGTACTCGAGTATCTCACCCATCGCATCGCATCGCATCGCATCGCATCTAAAATTTTGCACTGGGATATATAATAATATATGATATATATATATGTATAGAGGTATGTATATTCAATTCATTTCAATCCAAATCAAATCAAATCAATTCTATATCCTACCATCCTACCATCCTGCTATCCTACCATCCTACAAGCAAGCAAGCAAGCAATCTATCATGTTCTTGCCAGTGTGTTTGTTTTTTCCCCTCCTCTCTTAATCCCAATTCAATTCAATTCAATCTTACTAGTATGTACCCATTCTCCTCCTTTCCTTACTTAGGTATGCCCTTAGGTATTCCCTTCCTTCTTTACTTTACTTGATGAAGATATCCTGTTGTGGAACTCTTGGTGCTTTTTCTTTATCTATCTCTTTCTCTTTCTCACTCTCTCATATTGAGCCTGAGTCTGAGCCCGAGTCCTATCATGTCCTTCTATCCCTCCATCTATGCTCCCCCCCCTCCCATTCTATTCTCTCTTCACTCCCCCCATCCTCTCTCCACTCCCCACTCCCCACTCTTCAATCAAAGAAAGTAATACTATAGCACTATAGTAGTCTTGGGTATCTCAACTCATCTCATCTCATCTGATCGTATTCTTTTGCAAAATAGAGTGCTTGGGGGTATTATATGTACGAGAACCAATAACCAATGACCAATAACCAATAATCAATGTACAAGAAACCATTAGCCAACCAATCAAACAAATTACTTGTCAACAACTAGCAATCCCATCCCATCCCAAAACCTCCCTCCCATCCCATCCCAAAAATGAAAAGCGCCATCGCAATGTCTGTCCATTTATGCCAGAACCTCGGAAGAAAAAAAAAAGAAACGCCTGTTTATTCAGACGAATAAATGAATGAATGCCCGATCCCAATTCCCCCCTCCCAAAGAAAACCTAGCCCTTAGCGAAAGAAAAAAAGTACTGTAAAAAGCGCTCAGAATGCAAATGTATGAGTGGTGATATGATAATATGTGCATATCCCGTCTTCCTTCATCCGTACCAAATCCCTCTCCCCACTCCCCACTCCCCACTGCTCCATTTCTCTCACTCGTCCCTTCTTCCCCTACCCCTACGAACGTGTCTGCAGCCTCGAAGTAAAAGTAGAAACCCATGGACTTGTAGGCGGAGCAATCGGTACCGACTCGAGAGCTCCATCTTTCGCCTTCTCGTCCGTCGGCAATTCAGCCGATTCTCCTGATGCGAAAAGAGCAAATTGAATATCTTGAGTTAAATCTTCCAATTGTTCATCTGTCTCGGTTGGTATAGCCAAGTGATTTCCCT
Source organism: Sclerotinia borealis F-4128 (assembly GCA_000503235.1). Taxonomy (NCBI): domain Eukaryota; kingdom Fungi; phylum Ascomycota; class Leotiomycetes; order Helotiales; family Sclerotiniaceae; genus Sclerotinia; species Sclerotinia borealis. The sequence goes on along the minus strand of KI628612.1, from coordinate 14,572 downwards.
TATCTTTATGTTGTTCCGCCGCCGCTTTCCTCGCTTCTCTCAAGAGACTCGCGCCGATTGCAGACATACCCTCGTTATCGTTTTCGGCGTCATTCTCCTCGAGTTCGTCTGGTGCTAAGACGCGAGGTGCGAGGGGTCCTATATCGCTAGTTTTTACTCGATACTCTAATGCCCTCTTCCCTTCATTGATGAGTTCTTCGGTCCAGCCTAGACACTTTTTTAGGCTTTGGTTCATCTTTTGACTGTCGATGAGTAATTGTTGATGTTTAGATAAGTCGAGTCGTAGTCGTTTCTCGTCTTTCTTTCGATGTTTGAGATCATGTTCCGCCACGGCAGCAGGACTTAGAGTTCCATCATCGATGGATTCCTCCTCAGACGTCAAGTCCTCTTCTCCGCCATCTTCCTCATCTTCAAGCTCAGAATTTTCCTGGCTGATATCTGATAAAGCACTGCCCTCTTTCTCATCCACAACCGACAAATTTCCACTCTTTGCACGTGATGATGCTCCTGTAGCCATGGAAAACCGACCGGAACGACTCAGTCGTTTATATCTTCGTAGTTCGGCATTCTGTTTCCTCATCTCCCGTTCCAAAGTTCGATTTATAGCGGCAAGGGATGAATTTGTGATTTCCAGATCTAACACTTTTCTTTCATTACGTGCAATGGCTGCCAATTCGTTCATCCGTTCTATTGATCCTCCTGCCTTGAGGACTTCTCCCTTTACTTCCTCTTCAGCTTCCTCTTCAGAAGAGATCGACTCTCGGTTATCGTCCTCATCATCGTCTTCGTCTTCACTTTCCCCTGGCTCTTCCTCTTCCTCGCCTTCCAGTAGCTCGTCTGTGTGTGCCATCGAAGCTGGACTTGATGGTTCTATTATTGTGATTGGATTCGGTATATTAATGGAGTGGCCCCCGGATGAAACCTTTCTTGACACTAATAGTCTCTCCATAGACGAACCCGAGCTTGTTGCTCGATTATGACCTTTTTCCGAATCTGCACTTGTTCTCCTTGAGTTTATGGTAGTATTTGCCAATTGCTGACGGCCGCTGGCCTTTGGTCGAGGTAAAACAGGAGAATCCAGTGGGGTAGGAGCCCTGACTGAAGATATTGGGGCATATTGAGTATTTAGTTTCTGTGGTGATGCAGGTCGTTGTGAAGGGGACGTCGTAGCATTTGCTAGCCGTGGTGATGCCATTCGAGAATGACTTGAGAGAACTGAACTCGGGCGAGGGGGCGCAAAGTGTGGCGAAGGTGACAATTGTAATTCTGGAGTGCCATTGGCATGAAAGAATCTCGCATGCCCTCGGTCTTCTCCAATAGTTGATCCAACAGTCGACCCCCCAGAACGTGGTGGTGGTGGTGGTTTCTTAGGAACTTTATCTCCATTGGCATGGAAGAATGTAGAGGCATTTTTAGGGGGTGGAGGTTTTGTTTGCTGCGAACTATGACTCTGTGGTTTGACATCACTAGCAAAAAAGAATTTGGAGTCGGCAGAAGATTGTGATGATTGTGAGTAATTCAAATCAGAATTAGAGGGACTAAACGCCACTGCCGCTCGTTTCGATGTATCCTTCTCAAACCCAGAGATTCCCAATCCAGCGCCATTTTGTGTATGATCAAATAATCGGGGAGCTTCGGAGGATGTGGGGGTTCCTGATGGTGAATTGCTTGACGTATCAAGTCGAATCTTTCGTGTGCTAGATCTCCCGGTTATGTTGTTACTATTCAGGAATGTAGAGACGGGAGTCGATAGATCTTCTTTTGCATTATTGGGTGTAGTATTTTCTGTACGTGATTGTCTCGAAGCAGGTCTCGCTGAGACTTTTGGTGTTAATGGAGGTTTTGGTTTATTTCCTCTGTTCGCAGAGGCACTTAAAGTTGGTGCCAATGGTCGATTGGTGTTTGGCTTATCGTATGAAGGCATATTTGGATTGGTACTTTTGGCGGTCAACGGCGCAGAATCTGTCTGCGAAACAACTCGCATTATGACATTCTTGTAATCTTTGGTTGATAGAGGTTTTCGATAAGAAGTTGATGTAGTTTTTGAAGGTGGTGAAGGTAAAGGGGTGGATCTTGTATTTGGGTTTGGGGTAGATGCAGTGGTAGATGGATGGGCCATTGAGAATGAGGCGGGCCATTCATTACTGTAAGTATCAAGCGAATGAATGGATGTGATATGATGAGGATGAATTACAAGGAGCTTGAAATATCCACTCTCAAATGAAGAAGTCCTTAATTGAAAACCCGTATGAATACATTAAACTAAATTAAACAACGAAAGATATATTTAATTTTTTATTTAAAGCTTCAAAGTTTGTGTAGGAGAAAGGTTACTTGTAAGACAATTAGTGTTTACTTTCTACTTTATGAGTCTAAAAGCAACAAACTCTACCCGAAGACTTCTTGCGATAGTAACATACTCCCTTTTCCTAGCAATGTTTTACAAATAAGACTGATGGAAACAGATTTAACTATGAAGATTAGTCCCTCCTATTATTTCCTCAACACTGGTACTGTATGTCTGATTGCAAATTCATGCCATAAAGCGAATATCATAACATCATCCGTACAAGTACAGCATCCCGTTATCCGGACTGTACAACATACTAGGTAGGTAGGTAGGTGTATTATTGACCCCTCATCTCATACATACTACACCACTCACCGAAGCTACCTAATTAATAAAAACTGATAACTGGTAACTGAAATACCAATCTTCAATCTTTCTAGAAAAGGTCTAGAGATCATGGGGGAAGCCTTATCAACCCTTTGATATCTTATCTTCCTTGTTTTGTACTGCTACCGGTACTGCTGGTACTCTTAATCCACGAGGATTTACCCTGTTGTCCGATGCAGAGCTGGTTGTTGTCATTGATAGGCGGTTACAGTTGTACATGTGCTCCTAGGTCTTTTTGCTTACTTTTACTCTGTACTATATTCTCGCAGTTCTAGAGCCATAATGTAGTCTCAATAAATTGTAAATACCAGTACTATATAAATAACAAAACGATATTAAGGAGAATAACCACTACCCGGTAACTCATAAGGAGATGTCATCCCAAAGAAAATAGCAAAGTTGGGCCCCCTATAAATACACTCGGTCGCAGTCGCCTAGCGTAACCGAAAGATTCTGCCCGGGCCTTCTCACTACTCTATCAAGTTACTGTAAGAATTTTGTGACCGAGGCTGTGGCGTATTACAAATCCCTTTTATGATATACAGAATTGTACAAACACCTTTCACTCACTCATTCACTCACTCACTCACTCACTCCTCACTCAACATAACACACAGTCATTACCATGGTCCTTTTAGGACTAAGTCTCCTGATAGCATCAGTATCATTTCTATGTTACAAACATTCTCCTACAACATGGTGGGCGTTCCTGCATCGATTGCGACCTGCGACTAGTATTCGAGATGGAGGGAAACGAGAGGATACTGTGCCTGGGATTACAATCGCAGATGAGGGAAAAAAGGGATCTGGAGTAGAAGGATCTTTAAGGTCGTCACTATCTGCGGATGCGCCGTCGTCGAATAATGAAAGGAAACCCGAACTAGAGGAATCTACAAGTGCTCCGAGTTTTCAAATAACAGAAGCTCCTCCTCAGTATACGACGACTGCGAAATTAGAGGAATCTATCAATGCGCCAGGTTTTCAAATAGCAGAACCTCTCCAAGATGCGACGACGACGAAATTAGGAGAGTCTATCAATGCGCCAGGTTTTCAAAGAACGGAACCTCTCCAAGATGCGACAATCGCCAAGACGACAGCTACAGAGTATAATAACATGCCGCCACCACCTATTATACCAGCGCCCAATACCAAAGCTACAGAGTATAAGAATATGCCACCACCTATTATACCACCACCCAGCAAAGCAGCACTCGACCGCGCCGCCATGCCACCACCACCTCTCTTCAAAAAACCCACACCTGCCCTAAAAAGACCTTCCTCTCCAACCACTCCCCGCGCAAACGCCTCACAACCCTCTCCCACCTCCAACATCCCATCCTTTTCCCTCGACGAAACATCCACCTCCACCTCAACTGAAGAACCAGAAATACCCTCCTTCCCCGCCGCAAACTCCGCACAACGCGCTTCAGGCGGTCCCCTCACAGCCCCACGTTTAAACGCCCTCCCAAAATATACATCCCCATCACTCGCCGCCCCATCTCGCGCCCCCATACCCAATCGCCTCCGCTCTCCTCTCCCAAATCGCACACCCTCCTCATCCCTCGCCGCCCCCTCGCTCGCCCCTCCACCATCCCATACATCCATCCCGCTCAAACCCCGCAAAAAGGTCCTCCTAACCCCCCAACATTCCCCCCTCGACTGGGCGCGCCTCACCACCTCCCCCAACTCCAACCTCCGCGGTCTCCCTGCTTCCTCCCCTCTCCTGCGCGTTCCTCCCTCCCTTTTAAAGCAATTCACCGGCCGAAAAGGAAAAGATGCATGGACTGTTCTCGGAGGCAAGGTCTATAACATCACACCTTATTTACCATATCATCCAGGAGGCGAACCCGAATTATTGAAGTGTGCGGGTAGAGATGGGACCCGGCTTTTTGGGGAGGTGCATCCGTGGGTTAATTGGGAGGGCATGTTGGAGGCGTGTTTGGTGGGGATTAGTGTGGGAGAGGAAGAGGGGGAGGGGGGTGGTGGATTGGAGGATATGGATTAGAGGAGTAAGGGAGTGATTGGTTTGGGTTAAATTGTTGGTATGTTAGGCGTTTAAGAAGAGCTTGAGCTCCAGACTTCAATAAGGTCTAGATTCTTGCATAGATGGGCGTATATTTACATGCATATGTATAGATAGCTATGCATTATATAGACAGAACAGACAGAACAGACATACATACATAGACGGGCATGGTATTTGCTTAAACTTGAACATAACGCAAAGAATAAAATAGAAACCATAGTAAAAGATCACAACAATCAAACGAAATCAAAGATAAATCAAATCAAACCAAATCATGAAAGAGACCCACCCCTCCGCAAAATATTCTTCCCTCCCTCCCTCCTTCACCCAGGGGTCTCCCTCACCGAAATACAAACCGATCCTCATCACTATCACTATCACTCTCCACCTCCACCTTTCTTGCTGGCGGCGGCACAACCCTTGCTCTCTTCGCCGGCGGCGCAGCTTTCGTCAATGGATTTGTAGCTGCTCTCTTATGCGCATTTGCCCCAACATTCGCACCCACATTCGCACCAGCACCAGTATTCCGACCAACCGTCGAATTCCCCCTCGTAGTTGCTCTCGTAGAAATAGAAGCCGGTGGCGGCATAGCAGTAGGATAAAACGCATCCTCATCCCTCTCACCCACCTCATTCTCATCCTCCGCTTCCGATTGTGCGCTCTGCGCACGAGGAGCGAGCATTGGATTTTCAGGGAGTTCTTCTTCCTCGTTATCGGAATTGATATCTCGAGCTTGCGGCTTTTGTTTTGGGTTTGGTCTTGGTTTGGAATGAGATGTTGATATGGATGCTTGCACCTTTTGAGTTTCCATTTGCGTTTGTGTATCTTTTGCCTTGCCCTTTTTTCTTCTCCTTTGTGTGTCGCCATCCTCTCCACCTAGTCCCCAGTATTCATCGCCAATTCCGTGACCACGCTTTTTTACTTCTTCGAGCGGTACGATAACCCTAGCGTGCGGCCTCACTGACCCACCATCATCCACACCCTTCCTTTTGAATTTCTTGAAATTCTTTCGTCCGTTCCATTTATCATCCCATCGTTCACTTTCATCCACATGCGTTGTGGTTTTCGGCGCTGGCTTGGAACGTCTCACTTCCATATCCTCTACAATGGTCAGCTTGCGCATTTCTTCAATGTCGATGGTGGATATGGGTTGTTTTAAGGATTCTTGTTCGGCTTTGGCGGCTGCTTCGGTGCGTTCACGTTGCTGGCCTGCGAGGGCGAGGATGTCTACTTCTTTTTTTTCTTTCTTTTTTACAGGTTCGGGAACCACTATTTCTTTTTTGACGGCTGGGAGAGGTGTTGGCTCGCCTCTTTCTCGACGTTGTCGTTTGAATGATGCGGTGGTAGGTGCGAAACTATCCATGTATGACTTTTGTTCCATGATAGGAGATGCGTGTCGTTTTCTAGTTGTTCGTGTGAACTGAGTCTGGGCTGGCTCTTCCGGTTCGACAGACTGGGAATGCGGGCGGTAGCTTTCGGGTTCGCGATTGGGATCTTGGGAGACGAAGAGACCTTGAGATTCCTTGAGGAGTTGTTGTTCGACTGCCATGGATTCCAGTATGGGAGCTAGAGAGGCAGGGGCTGCTGGAGGATCATCTTCATCATCATCGTCGAACCCACTGAAACGACTAGTCACAGCTCTTCTTGATCTACCTCTTCGGAATTGAGTATCTTGTGAGACAATATCCTTAAGAACCGATGTTGTGGCCGATTCACCAGCTGAAGAAGGTTTAGCAGGCGCAACTGGGCTAAGCTTGGGTGGAACTGGATTTGGCTTAGAAGGCGTCTCCTTTGGTCTGCTTGCGTTTGTGTCTGTAGCTTGTTATTGTCAGTAATTCATTAAACATTTAATAGGATAACAGACTTACCCGGTGTTGGAGCCGGGGCCGCGATTCCAGACAGCTCTACCTCAAGAGGTCTTCTCAATAGACTTGCATCTTTCTTGAGTATTGCATCCAAAAATTCACTCTGTACGATAAGTCGATGATCCAGATTGATAGCAACTTGCCTAGCAAAATCTTGGAACCACTCAACACCATCTCCTTTGGTGGGATAGAATCCTACAACCACAACACCTTTTCCCTCGCTCCCATCTTCGAACTCACCATTTCCTTTTTCTCCTGCCACATTCTTCACGTATCTTACAAACTCGTCTATTGGCGTCTTTAAAGGAGTGACTTCACGAAACAGTGCCTTACCACGCCCATCCGTAATGGGTGCCAGGAGTGTCTCAAATTGAGCTTTATCGTAAAAAACGAAGGTGTAACCGTCGAACATAGTTTCCCTCGAGGGGTCAGGAGCATAAGCCGTTGCTGGTTCATCCGTAGATTCCGAGCCACGCCCAGGAAGGTATTGAATAGCATCTGGAAAGTTTTCTGTAAAATCCTTCTCCAAACCACAAGTACCATCTTCTTCTGGCGTGGTTGCATTGACAATTGCTTGGATAAATGGATCATTATCCACAATGTGTTTCCCGTTGATCAAAGCTCGAAGTCCTTTGGCCGTATTGCGCTTTTTGACAACGACGTGGGTCGTTGCATCGCGTTCATACTCGGTAAGTACTTTGATATCGAGTGGGCCAAGTGTCGCATAAAGCGCTTCGAGGGGGCTTGCTTTCATTTCTTTTGGAGAAATCGAAAATGATAATGCAACCGGATACCAGGTAATTCTAGTAAATCAGTATGGTGTCAAAATTGATCAAGGATACTTCTTACCGGAACAACTTCTTGTATCTTCCTATGCACACTTCATTCACGTCACTGGTAATCTCGTGGCCTTCTTTCCCCTTGATTTGTTCTCCGTTCACGGTAGTACCAACTTTGGTATTTTGATCTTTCAAAGTGATTTTTGACCGGCTTTTAGGACTTCTCTTATAGGGTTATCAGCATCGATATTATCCCTAGATGGTTCAGAACATACACAATCATTCGGTCCAACAGTACCAACTTCAATCGTTAGATGCTGTCTCGAAACCGATTTATCGGCAATCACAAATTGACCATCTTTACTCTCGTCAGCTGAGTGACAAGCCGAAGAAGATGGGCAAACAAACCTTCTGAAACGGTTCTACCGAAGAGATATTTCTTCCCGGGGACGAGCCATAGTTTTTTGCCTGAGTAAATCTTAGCATTTGATTTAATAATATTTTTGTTCAATATGATGGATGGTCTGTTCTACCTTCAAAAACATCTCCATCATTTTCTATGGTCCACATTGTGAAAGGAGTTGCAGGAAATGCCACGAATTCAAAGGCTTTCTTGTCAAACCAAACCATCGAGGAAGATGATCAAAGGCAGTACCGAAGACGGGATAATTATCTTTGGTGCTAGAGTGTAACTACTCCACTTCGTCAAGTCGTATCAACTCGGAGAATTATTGTTTGATGGATTGATTTTCGTACATCGTAGGCATGAGAGGAAATGAAAGGGAAGCTTCACGCGCAGAATCTCTTAACACGCAAAACGCCAGGTCACATGTAGATTACGCATTACGATAAGGAATTGATATTAGGTAAGCGGCTAGTTTGTTCCATGAACATATTTCATCCTCCTGAGATTATTGTACCTTCTTGTCGAACGTTCTAAAAGATTTCAAGATGGTCCATAGAGTATTCAAGAACTTACCAATTATACTGGCACTTACTAGAATACCATCGTTGGCTTCGGTTTGCAAACACCTAGGTAAGTACTGGTGTTACCTTTGCTAAGTGTTTGACCCCTTGCCAAGGTCTTCACATATTTCCGTTACTTTATCTTGAGCAAAGAGATAACGTTTATATTCCAAAACGTACTTCAAGGTGAGTACCGGGATGTGGGATATTTTAGTTCGTTGTCACTTCCGGATCTACTGATGCATACATGCATTCTGGAATTCGGGCTGAAGAAACATTTGTATTTGGTAAACAAGAAAGGCTAGACTTTACTCTACTTCGTACACATTGTGAATATCCTATCACCACGAAACAAAAGATTCACCACCACTGCCGTAACATCACAGTGTAAACCATTTCTCATCACAATTTCACAACAAACGTGCAGAAACACAAGTATCCTCCCTCAACTCAACCCTTTCGTCTTGACATCATATCCAGAAACCTCATCCTCTTCGAACTCCACTCGCCAGAATTACCACTTTGCTCCGTCGCACTCTTCTTTTTTGACTGTTCCGCACCCGTGGAACTTCTCTGTGGAGCCGCAGGAGCTGTATTTGTATGAATTGCCGGATACTTCAGAGATGTTGGTCGGAGTACTACTTTAGCTGGAGCTCTAATGATACTTTCTGTTGAATTAGAAGCGGATCGAAGAGCTCGGATGCTTCGAAGATAGGCGGGATCTCGTTCGTTGATGTCATTTAATGTATTGGGAGATGTGGCTACTACTGTTCTTGCTTTTGGTGATGGGGTACGGAGTATGCTGCGGTCGACGGTCTTCTTGAGAACCGGTGGGGTGTCATGGGTGGAAGGTTTTAGAGAAGAGCGAGATGAACTAGGACCGTTGTCATATTTCGGGACTTCCGATTTGCTTGTTCTCGGAGGGGTGCGGACAATACTCTTGTTATCTTTTGGGACTTCCGATTTGCTTGTTAACGAGGGGGTGCGGACAATACTCTTGTTATAGTTCGGGACTTCCGATGTGCTTGTTCTCGGAAGGGTGCGGGCAATAATCCTGTCATTCGCGATTGCAACCGTCTCTGATTCGGAAACCAGGGATGAAGTTGAGGGTGACGGGTCCTTGTTAGAGCTTTCAATATTTTCAGATGTGAAAATATGCGAATGGATGCGAGTTAAGTGGCGATCGTTGGATGGCTTAAGTGTGCCCGATCTAATCGCTGGAAGTGGAGTAGGAGAGAGAATACGATTTGGATTTATAGGACTCTCAGGAATATCCGGCATTTGTCTTTCGCTAAATTGTGATTTTCTTTTGCTTAACGGATTTGGGGTTTTCGGCAAAGGCTTTTCTTTCTCGTCGGAGACTGATCGATGGCTACTCGGTGTGGATGAATGAGTGTCTGACCAATTTGCTTTTTGACTGGCCCTCTTGTTATTTGATGCTTGTCGTATTTGATTCGTTGTGTCAGAGTACAATGTCTGTTGTCCTTCTTGGCTAAACAAATCGGATTCGGGCTCAGCTCTTGCTTGATGATAGAAGTGTCCAGGACTAAAATCTCTGGAGTTTCGTGGATTGGGCTTTTTGCTACGTCGTTTCAAATTGTTGCGATCTACTGCTGCCATTACTGCTTGAGTAATTGCAGCATTCTTGGAAGGTATCTCGATCAAGTCTGATACAGGTTCCACGGAGCCAGAAGAGCTGCCAAGTGAAACGGTTGGTGGTGAAAGATCTTGATATAATTTGACGTGATCTCCAACTGTCGTAACAGAGAGAGAAGTATCTGGTCTCGCTAGGCTGTCATCATCTTCCCCAGGACGTTCACCAGAATACATGGATGCCTCGTACTGCCACTGCGTATTGAGGCTATCTCGATAGTCGGGGAGTTCTGGTGACATTGGATATATGGAAGCAGCATATAGATTTGCAGCGTGTCTTGGCCCCGCATATAGTTGAGGGCATGGTGGCCAGGCAGATCGATTTGGTGTAACATATTGCCGTAAATCTTCTCCCTGGCCGAACATAGATTTAAGTAAAGTCTTGGTATAGTCTAGAGGAAATCCGGCAATTCTGACGGATTTGACAGTGCCACGAAGATTTATAATTGCATCGCAGAATTGCATAGCTTCCTTCGGGAAATATTCTGGAACACTGATTAGCAGTGTACGAAAGAAACTTTTGGACTATGAGAAAAGGGTACACTACCGAAAACATCTTCTGCTTTCCAAGTGGGATCATTTTCATCAACTCGCCGGTTTCCACTGAAACGTCGACATAATACAATGAGTTCGGCCATTTTGCCACGTCGCCCCATTAATCCATCAATAACAACAGAAAGAAGATTTTCCATTTTCTCCATATTGTAACCAAATCGTCTAGCAAATTTGAGCGCGTTGCCACCAAATCTAGTAAGATCAATTTCAATTGTAAGGTGCTGAATCCTATCCAGAAAGTTGAGCAACCAAACGCTCGTGAGTGGAGTGAAAAGAGAATTACAGAATGGTATTAAAGTAGCATGAAATTGATACTCGGTCCAGAAGTAAGTCATCAAGTCATTCCTCATGAGGCTGAAAGATGCCAGTCCACCAGCAACGGGTTCAAGGACATCCCATGGTGACGTGAAGTAATATCCATGGTAGCAATTCTTGGTAGCAAAATGAGGCGATAGGGATACCGTGATATCTTTGCTGTCAGGTAAACAGTAAGAATATATCTTGCGGCGAACTTTTATAGGTAGGTTGAATAATGGCGGGAAACCGTTGTCAAGCCGTGGTGGAACACAGTGCTCGAAAAGCTCATTCATATCACTAGGTATGCCATCATCAGCCATAAGGTCACAATTTCTATCGAAAGGTGGGTCCCAAGGAAGTGTAGTCTCTTTGGCTTCAGTCGCATCATATTGTCGTTGAGATAATGTGGTTTCTCTGCCGGTGCCTGATGTCAAACGCTGAAGTGCGGTAAGGTGAGACTGTTTTCGGCTTTTAGTAGACGAGGTACGAGATACTGAGAACCAGCTCGAGCGATTCGACTTGCTTGCGTTTGATGAAGACTTGATTGCTAATAACAAATCATTCTGTGGAGAGTTAGCATGGACGCCTTCAGGAATTTGAAATGAAACTATTGATGATCGCTTGGTAGGTGGAGTAGATTGGTCGGATTTTGTGGTTGTTTGATTGAGAATCGATGATAGCCGCACTCCTGTAGAATATCGGCCGGATGTGGATGATGCCCTAGCTGGAAGCGATACATTCTTCTCTGGTGATGGAAGTTCCTGTATCGACTGGATGGAAGATCGATGACTAGGGGTTCTTGAGGAAAAATAGATCTTCTTGGGAAGGCGCAAGCTAGCTGAAGGTGTTGTTTGTGTCGGGAGCACCGGATTGTTTTCGTGTGCTGGTATATCCTTAAGAGCTTGGACAGAATGTTTATTATCAGTACAGAAAGAAGTAGAAAGGGATTTTCTAAGTCGGCTGGCAGTGGATCCTGCATGAGTTTGAAGTGTTTTATTTAAAGTCGGAACATCTTGCGTAGATTGCAAAGAGGCTCGATTGCTAGGTGGAAGAGAGTTGGGTTTCGAAATCTTGCTAGTTGTTGGTGATACATGATTTGAAGATGGTTGACTTTTCTGTGAAGATGAATCTTCAGCAGATTCGGTGAAATGATGATGGTTGGGAGATAAAGAGTTGGACTTCTTGAATCTGCTGGATGTGGATGTGGACATGGATGGCTCGTGAGTCTGTAGGAGGAGACCTTTCTGAAAAGACAAAGTATCTGGAGTGTTTTCAGCAGAATCACAACTGGTTTGAGATACAGTTGGAGAGTCGGACTTTCTTGAAAGAGGTGACAAAGATCGTTTGATGGATCCTACAATGGACCTTCGCAAGGACACTACTATTGTTAGCTGGCATCCAGCAAAATATGAAAAGAATAGAAGGGTTTACATCTCTTGTTTCCAGAGCCCATATTGACTGAAGAGTCCATGGTTACCAACAGCTTCAAAGCTCTTGCAAATCAAATCAAATAGTTATTGAAAGAGAGTGGTGGGATGCGATGCCGAGAGATCGGGTAAAATGTAAATATAGTTGGTCAATTTGGTGGAAGTGAATAAAAATTTAGTTAGCGAATATTATGAGCAAGGCTGTGGAAACATTATAAGTAGTGAAATGAGGACAGTGAGGCTTGCCTTCATTCACCTCAGTTTGTCTTGAATGAAGTTTTTGTTCAACCTCAAAAACAAATGTGAATGGAAATCTGCTTATATTGACTGCTCAAAGTCCTATTGATGTTGGCAGCTTATGTTTCAAAATCTACTAACTTGTTGATAGCTTTGAATAACGTGTTACAGCAATACATATGGAATGATGCCAAAGGATCATACTCTTTTGATAATAAAGTGATTATCATATGGCTTTCCTCTAAGATAGCAAAACGTACGTATAGTACGTATTATATCTAGTATGCTTTAGAAAGAGCAATATATTTCAAGTATACGGGATGTATATAATGAATCTAAAAGCTATTAGTTCCAAATCACCATTTGTTAGGTATGATTATAGACTCTCTCAAGTCTCTTTCTGGCTTTCCTTATTCAAATCTAGTCTCTTTCAATAACGTTTTTATATTTGTTATATAAAGTACTTCTCTAATCTTTGGGTTATTATAGCTTCAATACTATAATTTATATATCAATTAGAGAAACATAATTCTCTCATTTTCGTCTCAATACTGCATAACCAACTACTGCCTATAGGATATTAACTATTCAATCCAAGCTTCTACAGTATCTATACACCAAAACATTAATAATCTGTTTTAAAGCTGTTTCCGAAAATCAATCACTCCATTTGTCAAGATCTTCACCATTTTGCCACCTGTTTGAGTATTCCTAGAGAATAAAACATTGAATAAGGTATTCAATAATATTCCTTTAAAGATTCTCCAATTATATTACAAGCCTATTATAAAAGATCACTTAGACAAAGAATATAAATCTTTTAATGATTTGGAAACCGAGCTTGAGATCGAAACAATATTAATTCCTGGAATAAATCATTATTATATATATATAATAGATAATTTAATCTAAATATAAATAATTAGGAACTGTCCATCTGTTTACCCTATCCCAATATAGAAATTAACTGACTAATACAAAAGTTGAGCTAAGTCTCAAAACAAGCCACTCCCACCTTTATCTTCCCTAATACCAAATACTTTCACAAACCTCAAGCAATACTGTGACCAAAAGGGTATAAACAGGACTCCGATTGTGTACTTAGAATCTACAAGTGAAGAGCTATGTAGGGTGCTAAAAGGAGGACTATATATACAGGTATTGGGAGCCATAAGGGCTAGGCCCAAAAGAGTGAAAGAGTCCTAGAGATAAGCATCGTACGATGCCTAGGTCTAGAGCTATAGAAAGGAAGGTCCAAGAGAGCCATCGTATCATGCTACATATGTAGTATGAGCCAGTGGGTGGAAGAGAGCCGTCTGTTCCGTCACAAATACCTAGATATAAAAAATATTCGATAATTATAAACAACCAATTTTGTATTATTCTGTAAATAAGATAAAGTTTATATTATATATCTTTTATAGGATGAAATTGATCACCTTAATGATTGAATCACATCTAGAACAGATTACCTATAATCTATTAGAATACTATCAGATTTGATATAACTGGATTACAAGGATATACTCTTTGGGAAAGGGAAAATAGCTAATATACTAAACAAGGTTCTATTATATCTTTATAATTTTATAGCTAAATATTATAAATCTATATATTTACAAAAGATTACAAAAGTCGATATTATAAAGTTCTTTACTGGAAAACCTGAACTTAGTAATAATAAGGTTTGCAAAAGATTACTTCTATAATTAAGAGATTTATTATCAGGTTTTTTATTATGTTATATTGATATATTGCTATCTCGAAGGGTATGGGATCATAAGATTAAGCTAATATCTGGAAAAGAACCTTTATATTTCAAGAATTATTCTTTGTCTCTTCTTGAACTTTAAATAATTAGAAAATAGATTAATAAAAACCTTTTTAAAGACTTTATATATAAATCCAGATTCTAGAATACTGTATTACTTCTACTAATAACTAAGCTAGGCGAAAATGTTTATATTTATCAAAATTACCAGGGATTAAATAATATAATAATCAAAAACCGATATCTTTTGTTTATTATATAAAAAATACTAGATATATTGTATAATACTAAGATCTATACAAAACTTGATATTATTATT